>CM053788.1:57851864-58019364 GCA_028749045.1 Cupressus sempervirens | reverse complement strand
CAAGTTACCATTGTGTTGTAGGCTCTTGCCTATTGCATTATTGATACTTAAAAAAATGAATCAATAAGTTTAAAATACATAAGTTGTTTAATATACAAATATAATTAAATCCATTACATTAGCTCATTGTAGTTAGTAGGTTGGAATTAGGAAAAAAATATTTTGAATTCAGATTCTTTAAATTTTGTGATTTTGATCCAAAATGTTGAAATAGCACATGTGGCAAGTTCACATACATAAATTTAATTAAAGTTGAAGAATAAATTAATTGTAATAAATAATTAATTTTCAAGAAGAAAGATAATAAAATTAAAACATAATAATTTTTTGATGAATAGACCTTTTCCATTAATTTAAAACTTTAAAGATACATACTCACAAAAAAGGGGTCGAGGGATACAGGATCACCCCACTAGTTCAAATGGCCCAAGGCTGGAGATCAACTATTCATCAAAAAACATATAAAAATAGAAATATAAAACTTCAAGCTACAATAATAGTGCCAGTCGAAGGAGGGTCTTTGTCATTAGAACCCTATAAATTATTGGGGTTATTGGTTGGCTCAAGGGGAGCCCAACCATCAACAACAATAGCATCTTAATCCTTGTCTTTGTCTTCTTCTACCTTGGGAGGGGAAATGACTAAATCTAGCTGGGGGAAATCTCACTTGGGGTCACGGTGAGTAGACAAACAATCAACATTAGTGGCAATAGGGGAGCCACCATACACCAACTCGAGCATAACCTCCAAGGAGGCAAGGCTAAGTAACAACGAAATTGAGAGCCACCACTAGGAAAGTAGCAACAAGGTTGCAACTTGAGGGTCTATGATCTATGAGCATAACTACTCTGGCCTCTCCGATGACCACAAGGAGTACGATCATTGGAAAAAGCATCTGGAGGCACTTGAGCAACCATACAATGTGCATTTCCCCAATGAGAGAGTAGCTCCTATAGGTGAGCCACTTCTACCATGACTTTGTCAGTTTGTACTTGAATTTGCATCATGACATTATTACATATATGTACTTTGGAGTACATTGCAACATAAATATCAAGAAAGCTATGAGAGAATAAAACAACATTGCAATCTTTCCAGATTGTGAACAATAACTCCATTTTGAAAGCATATCAAATCTGGGCATATCTAAAAGGAAGTCTGGGAGTATCATGCAAAATCACCATATGCCAAGTGAAGGCCTCAGGATGAAAAGGCATGAAGAAATAAACAATCTAGAGCTAGTAATTTTGAGCTCTTCTACAAAACCACAAAATATGCAAAAAGCTTTTAGTTTGGCCACAAAAAGGGCATCTAGGAATAGGAACTCCTAGATGTCGAAGTTGAGAACCCAAAGGCAATCCCTAGAAGAGGAGACACCAGATGAAGTGAGCTATCTTTGGCTTAGTGATAGTATGTCAGATAGTGGCAAATCTAAGACTCCAAGTCTTATGCGAAGAATGCAAATGCCAAAGCTGATTAAGAGTATCAACCATTGGAAGATGGGGCACCAACCACTGATACCCCAGTTTGGGCTTATAACAAGCCATTAGAGTGGTAAGGTACCACTTTTAATCTTTCCACCAAGGGTAGGATGAGTGAATTCAAAGCTTGTGTAACAAATTGGGAGGAACCTCAAAAACTAGAAGATCAATTGTTTGTTGATGTAGATGGATAAGCCTAAATTGCACCTACAAATCCTCCCATGAGAAAAGACTCATTGTAACCCTAGAGAATAAATCTTTAGGTGTTTTGATACCCCTACAAAATAAATGCAAAGCACTAGCTCCTTGAAGCTTGGCTAAAGGCACCCCTTGAGTGGCAAACAAGGGTGACCACCAAAGGTTTTGATGATTCATAGAGAGCCCATCTCTAAATCCATTACCAGCCCAATAAAGCCAAGGTTTAATGGCTTCCTAGGATTTCCAAATACTCTTAGCAACAAAAGTTCCCTAAATCTGAATAGGTTCGGAAGTCATAAGAAGGGTTTGAAAACCAATCCCCTTCCAGGCCAGGTAGTTGACCCGAAAGCTTGAAGAAATGCAATGACATAAAATTTTTCTAGACCTCATCTCCAGTGAGAACTCATATGACCCATTTGGCACAAAGGGCTATCCCCTATTTATAGGTGGAAAGCAAGCCAAGACCACCAGAATCCTTGGGTAAACAATAGAAGTCCTAGGCCACTCTGTGAAAACCATGATGCGCATCATTAGAGGCCCAGAGAAAGTCCTTGAGAAGACATTCAAGTTTAAGGTATGAGGCTTTAGAAGGATTCCAACAAGAAGAATAATAAACATGAGTAGTAGCAAGCACTTTGGAACATATTTGAAACTTTCTTGCAAGTGAAAGGGGCTTAGTGATCCAATATTCTAGCTTCTTCTCAATTCAAGCAAGCACAACATTCCACAACTTCATAGGAGATGCTTGAAAAGAAAAGGGAATGCCCAAAAATTTAAATATTTCCCCATGTTGGACCCATTTCAATCCACATTGCTACAACTAGTGAGGGCTTGGTAAAAAGGATTGTTGGTAGCAAAGGGTTTTGTGCCATTGGATAGTTGACCCTGAAGCAAGACAAAAAGTATTTAAACATTGTAAAGCATTTGTAATTTTTTCCTCATCCTCAATCAATGTGAGGAAGGAATCATTTACAAAATAGCCATTAACTAGTTGAGTGGTTGACTCTAGTAAAGAAATACCATGCACCAGACCTCATGAGATGGAATTGGCCTATAGATAACCAAAGCCCTCAACTACCAAAACATAGAGAGAAGGTTTTAGAGGACGACCTTGATGGATAGATCTGAAGAGCCCAAAAGCTTCAGATTGTCAACAATTAATGGTGATGCAAGAAAAGGCATACCCAAATAACATCTACACTAATTTATAAAAATATGGGCCAAAACCTAGAGCTTGAAGCATAACAAAAATAAAAGGCCATTCAATACAGTCATATGCTTTGACAAAATCAATCTTCAGGAAAAGGGCCTCCTGTTTGTATTGCCTAGCCCATTTCATTCCTTCCTAGATAGTAAAAATGTTCTCCAAGATATAGTGGGAATTAATGAATCTAGTTTGTTCAGGTCAAACAATCTGAGGGAGCAAATGCCAAATTTTAAGAGAGAGGGCTTTGGCAATGATTTTGTAGGAGACATTCAACAAAGTGATGGGCTTCCAATTGTAGATTTCTTCAAGATCTCCATCTTTAGGTATGAATGTAATATTCCCATTGTTGATGAAGTTTCCTAATGATTTAGAATCTTCCTTCAAAATAAACCTAAAGTAAATTAGGGCCAATGTAATCCCAAAGTGTCTTGTAAAACTTACAAGGGAAGCCATCACATCTAGCGAATTTGTCATCAGCCATGGATAAGATAGCTTCCTTTAAGTGTGCAAGAGTAAGCTTTTGTTCACAAAAAGGCATACTTCTTAGGCGCAAGCCTATTGGGAGTAACATCAAGGTAGGATTGTAGCACATGATCACGCACAATAGAGGGCTCCTGAGCTATAAAAACTTGCTCATAATGACACACAAAAGCTTGGAGAATATTTGATAGGTCAGTGAGAATTGGTTGATCCTATTGGATGCATTTGATACCCATAGCAGAATGATGAGCACTAAAAATTCCTTGGAAGCCTAATCGTCAAACTCCAACCAATGGAGATAGGCTTTGATCTAAGATCCCCTAGTAGCATAACTATCTGCAATCTATTTCTAGTGTCAAAGGTTGGCAAGCCAAACTTGGAGCTTTGTATCAAATAGATTCATGGCAAGAGCCCCAAAGGTTGTATGCAGATAAAGAGTAGTGGCTTCATAAGATCTCCTATGGTACATAGCTAGCTATCTGCGGTAAATGCAAAGAAATCTCACAGTACAAAGGATAGCATCATTTCACCATTTAATCCATCCATGGTGATTGAAGGGTCAAGGCTCAAGATTCCAAAAATGTAGGATGTGAGCAATAGTTGGTAGATGAGACAACAAGTGTTGAGGTAAAACTGGGTTCTATTTGGGTGAGGCTAAGCTAACTGTCAGGTGATGGAAAAGAGGATGGAGGAGTGATCTAACAATGTCACATCAAGAAGAGGAATGATAGGCAAGGTATGCTTTTGAGAAAAGGAAAGAAAGGACTACACAAAAATCATAGCCCCGTCAAGTCTTTTAAAAACTCTATTAGATCTAGCTCAAAAATTGGACCAAGTGTGCCAAATCCCATCAGAGTGACGACGAGTAACATTAGGATCAAAAAGTCCCAATTTGTTTTGCATGTAAAACTAGGCCTCCCATTCACCAACTAGCCATCTAAAGGGTAGAAGGCCTTCTTTATCAAAGGCTAGCTCAACCATATTGAAGTCCCCACAAAAAACCCATGTCATAGGTGGTAAATGATCTGCCAACCAATGCCACAGGTGTGAATAGTCAACAATATCATTGGGAGCATAAATATTAAAAATACTAAAAGAATGATTCTGAAAAGAAAGTGAAATCCAAACCACCCCGTGCAAAGGGTCAGAACCATGCAAAAAAATAAAGAAAATTAAATGAGGGGAGAGAAGAGTAACAACACCACCTTGACCAGCTTCATGCTGAGAAGCAAAAACAACACTATCCGACCAAATAACACGACAAGCTAAGGTAAGAAGAAACCCAACAATTTTAACTACTTGGAGGCAAAGCACATCAAGATCAAACTGATGCTTGCTATCATGCACAAAATATTTTCTAGGGAGGTCTATCAACCCCCACACATTCCATGACATGAAATTCATGGTAACCAACTTGCATGTCATCCTCATCCCCAAGAGAGGAGAATCTATTGTGCAAAAAATAGGGAGGCTCAAAAGAGGGGTCATCAATAGCAATGACCCTTCAAAGCTTCTCCCCATTGTCAAAAAAATCATCATGGTTATCTAGGCTATGAGATCCGTGTAGCTTTTGCTAGGTAATCATCAATGCTTCTTGCGACACTCGAGTCCATAGAGGGTGTAGATCTGGGGTATGAAAACCCACTATCCCCTAGCCTCCAAGGTTTGAAATAGGAGGTAGAGGGTGCAATGGAATGAGGGATTCTATGGGTATCTAGCTTGAGCTAGATTTACCATGATTCATAGGCATAAAGCTCGCTTTAGCCGCAATAGAACCTTTCCCTTTTTTCACCACCATAGTCCATTCATCTGTCTTGGTGGCCAAAGCAAGCTTCATTTTTGAAGCAGAAGGATGGTCACGATCCACCAAGGGACAATCTCTAATCTTATGCTTAGCTGACTAGCACTGATAGTAGGTATTTAGAAGGTTAAGGTAGAGCACTTTCTAAATAAAGGTGGTACCACCTATCTATATATCCACTGTATCTTTGAGGTCCCTAGAGAGGTCAACCTCAACACAAACCCTATGTTGGGGATGAGCATTGAAAAACTTGTATGGTTCAAGGAAAACAACGTTGTCAATAGTTTGCACAATAGTAGGTAAAAAAGACTAGCAAGGAATGGGAAGCCCAAGGAACTCCACCCAAATGGGTACCTTAAGTTTTGGATCATCATAGACAACAAAATCTCATGACCAATGTTGAAAAACCAAGAGGGAGGACCTTATAGTCCAGGGCCTCGCACTAAAACATGTTCAGCTTGGTTTGCATTGCCAAAGCAAAAAAAAAGCCTTTGGTAAGGCTTTGAACGCCTTTAAGACGATCAACCCAAGGTATCCAAACTTTGGAAACTCATTCCCACAGCATGCTTTCAGAAGGAGTACAACCCACAAAATACCCAATAAGGGTTTGTTGTTCTAACTAGGTGCATGCACTATCAAACTCCTTGGCATTCAAAATAATATTGAGAGAGGAATTACCTTGTGGAAAACTTTGGGAACAAACTTGCGTGGGTGTTTGGTCAGTGAAGCCATTATCTCTAGTAGCAACAGCAAGTCCAGCACGAGCATCAACTGCTGGGTCAGAGAACGCCGAATTCATTATAAATGAAAATATTCCCATGGTAAATGTGGTATGACAAATAGTGGAAAGCAACAAAGATTCAGATGGAGGCCGTACAAACCCTAGTAGAGCTCATTTTCTTAATCCAACCCAATTATTTGATATCCGAAACATAACAATTTCATAAATCATAATCATTAAAAAATACTATTTTAAATTAATTATAATATTTGAAGTACCTTGTATAAATAGACCCATAAAAATAGGATCTTTCAATTTTTCATTTTTGAGATAATTATACCAAATCTTGTAACATAATCTTAGATTTACACCTCTTACTTTTATGTTAAAAATTAGAATATATCTATTCTATCAAATTTATTTAGAACATTCTAAACTCTTTTTTTTAAAATGATAATAGTTCTTTATGCTTAAAAAGATTTGATCTCTTACATACTATAAAAATCAATTTTTAAAATTATATCACTCCTTTTAATATTAAAAACTGTGTATATATGAGTATCAAATCTGTATTAAACTATGAGGCATGTTATCAAGCTCATGAAAAAATCAAGATCAAATCAATTTGAAAAATCATATCACTCCCTTTAATATTAATACTGTATATAAAATTTCCCTTTGCACACAATTTGATGAGAGACATGACTAAAACAACCAAACCAGCCAAATCAACATTGCGTGCGTGCTGTGGAATCTATAAAACATTTAATATAATCTTGATGCAAGAGAGGGGCCTGAACTAAGCAAACTTTGGCCAATGAGTTTACCAGTACATGCAAGGGCAGGAAATATAAATAATGTCTTCTCAATACCGCTTCTATAAATGTCCAATGACAGTGTGGATCGATAAAAGAAAAAGTTTTTTCTTTTTCTTTGTCCCACAAAACTTCTAGTTTTGGAAAGTTGTGACGTCGACATAACTACTAATTTTGGGAAGCTATCATGACCATAATCCATTGAGATTTTTAAGCCACATTTTCCTTTTATCAAAAGAGTAAACAATTAAAAGTTCATCCATTATTTTTATGGAAAGGAGGAATAAAATTGGACCGGTTTTTTACCCCTCCGAATACTTAAATGCAAACAGCAGTTGAAATTCAAAATAAATCATTGCAAGGCACATGTACTAATTTGGCAGTGATACCACTGATATTCCACATTCAAACTCTCCTCTATCCAGCCCCTCCTCTTCTTATATTAATTTGGATTTGGTTTTGTTTTTTCTTTTAAGTTTTCTAATATTTCAATTGATGGAACTTAGGGTGTGATTCGAAAGATTTATGAAAAAATCACATATAGACAATTTTTTTCTAAAATGTCTTCTTTTAAGATTTGTTATAAGAAGCTGGGGTAGGAGGAGGTTATATGGAAGAAATGGAAGGATAATCTAATGATTACTATTCAATTGGTGATAGAGGGAATTGTTAAGTGTCAGTTCAGAAGGACTTCTTTTTGAATATTTCTACAAAATTCAATCAAAAGATAAAAGAATATTGATCTCTCTTATGTTTAATTTCTTATAATGTTTTTGACTTTAATAATTTTTGTTGTTGATTTTTTTCTAGCTGAATTACCATTCTTCTATTCTTTATAATTGTCTTTTGACTTGATATTACATTTTGTGTGATGTCCCCGACGAAAAATAAATGTAATTAATTATTTTGTGTAACGGGCTGATTCTTTTAATTTAACTCGGACCCAAAATTTAATTTTTGTCGTAGGAGTTTGTGTTGCCGTCGGCTAATCTTTGTACACCCTCAGAAAGCTTTTCCCGATGGGTATTTAAGCATGGCTTGTAGTAGTCGATAGGTATGTTTTTGGATTTCATTTCTCTATTTTGCGGATTCCTGTTGGAGTTCGGCATTGTTCTCCATTTCGGAAGTGAAAGACCTTCCCTATTTGGCTTGCTCGGTTTCGGTGGGAATCAACCCTCACCCTATTCTGTTGGTGTTCATCTGATAGTTGGAGTGCTCTCATTATTTGCAAATTCTCAACTGGTAAATATCTCTACATGCTTGTATGGGTATTATTTGGTGTTCCTATGTTTACCATTGAATTAAATATTTTTAGTATTTGTGTGTTCATACACATTGTGATCAACCTTCCATACTCACTTTCTAACCGTATGACCCAAAATTCCCAGCCCTTGCTATTACCATATGGCTGCATTGTACCATCGTACAACTCCCCATTTACCTCCCACTTCAACCGTATGGACTCGAGCCATGTAAAGATTTCAACTTCATCTTCCATACAGCCTTCACATTTGATGTATGTACATTTTCTTACCCATACGGACTCCCTTTGAGTTCCACCGTATATATTTTAATCGATAGGCCCAACACTCCCACCGTATGTCCATCTGTGCTCTGTCTCTGCACCCCATTTGCTTTCCTGTACTTGTTTCTCTGCATAAAACCATATGGCTCCATTGTTTGGGCAATCTCTGGGTAACACAACGACTTGGGAACATTATAGTGGCATCAGAGCAAATCGATCCAGCCAGCCTATGATCGGTGAATGCGAGTTTATAGCCGGAAGAGAAGAAGGACACATTCTGTTGATCGAATGGCTAAAGAATAGGAATGGGAACGGGAACGGACAAGTGTAGAACTCATTGCACTTCTGAGGGATCTTGTGCGAAACTAGGCATAGATCACTGATACTTAGTGGTTTATGGAAGAAACTCTCAAAAAGTTGCAGAAAACAATTTTTTTGGAGAACTAAATGGACATAGTGTAGATTCGATGGTGGGTAGATCACACCCTCATACTGGACACTCTCGACCATCCATGCTGACTTTCCCACCACAGACTGAGACACATCACGGAAAGAGACTTCCAACCTTCAAGGAAATATGAGAGGATTGACGGAATGCAAATCTTCAAGAAGACATCTCCTACAAGGATTATGCAGATCTAAGAATGAGATATGCAGGAGGTGGAAACAAAGGAGGATTTTTTAACAATGACCTAAGGAGAAAATTGAGTAAGGTGAACCTGTCTCCATTTGATGGTTCAGGCTCCATTTCAACGTAGGCATGTGTAATGAAAATTGACACCTACTTCCAGCTAAATCCTATGCCCGAAAAAGAAGCGATCAAATTCACCACGTTACACTTGGAGGGCGTTGCGCATGAATGGTGGCACCATGACACTATCACTCTTGGACATGATCAAATAAAGACTTATGCTGAGTTCACGGAGAAACTAATTGAACGATTTGATGGAAAAGATCTCAAGCTCAATTTCAAAGATCTAGCATAGCTGAGGCAAACGGGATCAGTAGATCAGTTCATCACGAAGTTTCAGAGACTTTCTATGTTGGTAATAGACATCTCTGAACAAAGGTAAGTCATTCTCTTTATGGATGGACTGGTAGAACCACTGAAAGGTTGGGTGAAAGGATTCAACCCGTCAGCCTCGATGGAAGCAATCAATAAGGCATGAAGCATGGCGTTGCCATCAACATCATCCTCATCCTCTTGGATTCATTCACATCTGAAACTGTCGACGTTCTCGAGGGACAAACCTCTGCCCAAGAAGCCATCACTAGATGAAGCATCCCAACAAGAACTTTGAAGAAAGAAGTAATATTTTAATTGCAAGGGGCCTTGGGAACCTAGCCACTGATGCCTCAAGAAAGGGAAAATTCATTACATTGAAGTGATGTTTGATGAAGAAGATGAGCAGGATCGAGAGGAAACGCCAGTGGAAGACATCGAACCTAGCAGTGACATTGACATGGCCAACTTCAACCATACGGAGAGGATTGCCGCTTTAATAAAATGTGGAGGATCCATTGCCTTGGCTGGTAATCCGAGGTGCACAATTTTTCGTGTGCGAGGTACCCTTTAGGGAAAAAGGGTCACAATGATGTTGGATAGCGGAGCTATATTGAATTTCATAAATTCATCTTTAGTGCAGTGAAGAAATCTTCTAATGGAAGCACACATGGGCTTTTAGGTCAAAGTTGCCGAAGGGACTTTCCTGCCCTGCATGCACCTAGTTCCTTAGCTAAGCATCACGATGGAAAATCACATGATGATAGAGGACTTTTTCATAGTGGATTTGGCCAACATGGAGGTCATCCTCGACATACAGTGGATGGAGACGCTTGATGAATACACTCAGAGTTTCAAGAAAATGGACTTCACTTTCATGGCTGATGGGAAGAAGGTGGTCCTCCAAGGGATGGAAAATGAAGGATCGAAGGAAGTGTCTATGCATCGGATGGAGGCAATCCTACAGCATGATGATGTTGCGTGGGCTGCACAATGTTTCATCTTGGTGGAACCTATTAAGGGGCATCGAACACCTCCACAGGATAAAGAGCTTCAGGATGTTTTAAGTAAGCATAAAAGGGTTTTCGTGGACATTCCTCTTGGCATACTGCCACATTAATGATTTGAACATACAATAGAGTTAGAACTAGGAGCGAAACCTATTATAACCACAGCGTACCGCCACTCGATGAAGTTCAAAGATGAAATCAAACGGATGATCCAGGAGTTACTTGATAATGGATGGATCCGTCCCAGTTCTAGCCTGTTCGCATCATTAGTGGTGTTGGTCAAGAAGAAGGATAGAACGTTGCGTATGTGTGTGGACTATCGTGCACTGAACAAGAGGACAATAAAGAATAGGTAGCCCATTCCGAGGATAGATGAACTGCTAGATGAACTACATGGTGCAGTCTATTTCTCAAAAATAGATCTCCATTTTGGATACCATAAGATCTGAATGAGGGAAGAAGATGTGGAGAAAATGGCCTTCCATTGCCATTACTGACACTATGAGTTCCTGGTCATGCTGTTCAGTCTGACCAACACACCTGCTACATTCCAGTCATGCATGAACCTCATCTTTAACAAGAAATTGGGTAAGTATTTGTTGGTGTTCTTTGATGATCTTCTCATTTATAGCAGGATGTGGGAGGAGCACCTGAAACATTTGAACGAGGTTCTAAGTATCATGGAAGAATAGTCCCTATTCGCCAAACAATTCAAATGTGAGTCTAGAATGATAGAGATATTGTACTTGGGGCATGTTGTCAGTCAATATGGGGTTCAAGTAAATCAAGAGAAGATCCAAGCTATCCTTGATTGGCCTCCCCCGAAATCACTCACCGATCTGCGAGGGTTCTTCAAATTGTGCAACTACTACAGGAGATTTGTCAAGGGTTTTTCTTAGCTCAGCGCACCTTTAACAGATCTGATGAAGAAAGGGGCTTTTCAGTGGAATGAAGAAGCACAACTCACATTCAATAAGCTAAAAGAGGCCATGAGCACTTGTCTAGTGTTGGCACTGCCTGACTTCACCCGACCATTCATTTTGGAATGTGATGAATCAAGGGAAGGTATTGGAGCATTTTTGATACAAGACAGACACCCCATCGCCTATGAGAGTAGGAAGCTTACACTAGCTAAGCACCTGTATTCCATTTATGATAAAGAAATGTTGGCCATTGTTCACACACTGACCAAGTTCCGGTAGTACCTAGTTGGTGCCAAGTTTGTTGTCCGTATAGATCACAACAGCATGAGATATTTCCTGGAGCAGAGGGGCTTGAACGAACGGCAACAAAAATGGGTAAGCAAGGTTCAATCTTTTGATTTTGACATTGAATATGTAAAGGGAAAAAACAATGTTGTTGCAGATGCTCTGTCCTTAAAACCCGCCATCTGCTCACTAGAGCAGATCTCAACTGACTAGAGGGCACAACTACGGGTGGAATATTCTAAAAATAATTTTGCCTATGAGATAATGGATGGTCACATCCATGATGATTGTTATAAGGTGGTGAATGATATCATCTATTATAAGGATCAGATCTACATAGTGCTAGAATCCAAGATTAAGCAGAAGATCCTAAAGCATATGCACAACTCCCCCCTGGCTGGTCATCCTGGCTTCCTAAAGACTTACAGGAGTATGCAGGAAAGGTTCTCATGGAAGGGATTGAAAGGGGATGTGTTGCAACATGTCAAAGAATGTACTATTTGTCAATAGAACAAATCTAAACATACTCTTCCTACTGGACTGCTACAACCTTTGCTGATTCCAAAACATAAGTGGGAAAGTATATGAATGGATTTCATAATAGGTCTTCCCTGGGTGAACAGAAGGGATTGCATCTTCGTGTTAGTTGACAAATTAACAAAGTATGCTCACTTCTTTGCCATCCCCTCGGACCTTCGGGCTGTAACGGTCACTGATCTATTTTTCAGAGAAGTCTTTCACCTACAAGGATTACGTTGAAACATCTTCAGTGACTGGGATGGACGCTTCATCAGTATCTTCTAGATAGAATTATTTTGGATGGCAGGAACTAAACTATCACCAAGCATAAGTTACCACCCATAGACAAATGGCCAAACTAAAATTGTGAACAAATGGGTTGAAGGTTATCTACAGAACTACGTCTCGGCACAACAACGTGCATGGGTGAAATGGATCCACCTTGAGAGTACTGCTACAATACCACTTATCACATGTCAATCGGGATGATGTTGTTCAAGGCTCTAGATAGGAATGAACCACTCTCCTTCATCGATACAGTGCTAGGCAACAGCCGCACTCCAAGGGCCAAGGATTGGCTTCAGGAAGGATAGGACATTTTGAGGAGCTTGAAAGAAAACTTGCAACAAGCACAAAAATGATATAAGGTATACGCCGACAGGCATCGCTTAGAGAGGAGTTTCAAAGTGGGGGATCTGGCCTATCTTTGATTACAACCTTATCGATAGTCATCATTTAAGGGAACAGGGAAGGAGAAACTAAAGTCCCAATTTTATGTCCCTACTGCGTGATCCGACACATTGGTGAGGTAGCATATGAACCAGAGCTTCCCGAAGGTAGCCACATTCATAATGTCTTCCATGTTTCCTATTTGAAGAAGGCTATTAGGCAAAACATCATCGTCACTATAGATCTTCCACCACTCAATGAGGAGGGAAAACTCATTCTGGAACCTGTTGAGATTCTCAAAGTGTGCAAAAAGGTCTTGCGTAATCAAACTGTGAGAGAATCTTTGGTACGTTGGCGACATCTACCAGTAGATGATGCAACATGGGAGGGCGAACACATCCTACAACATCCGACACTACATTTTCTTGAGGACAAGCAAATTTCAAGGTGGGAGGAGTATGATGTCCCCGACGAAAAATAAATGTAATTAATTATTTTGTGTAATGGGCCGATTGTTTTAATTTAACTTGGACCCAAAATTTAATTTTTGTCATATTAGTTTGTGTCACCGTCGGCTAATCTTTGTACACCATCGAAAAGCTTTTCCCAATGGGTATTTAAGCACGGCTCGTAGTAGTCGAAAGGTATGTTTTTGGATTTCATTTCTCTGTTCTACGAATTCCTGTTGGAGTTCGGCATTGTTCACCATTTTGGAAGTGAAAGACCTTCTCTATTTGGCTTGCTCGATTTTGGTGGGAATCAACCCTCACCCTATTCCATTGGTGTTCATCTGGTTTGTATTCGGTAGTTGGAGTGCTCTCATTATTTGCAAATTCTCAATTGGTAAATATCTCTACATGCTTGTACAGGTATTATTTGGTGTTCTTGTGTTTACCATTGAATTAAATACTTTAAGTATTTGTGTGTTCGTGCACATTGTGATCAACCTTCCATACTCACTTCCTAACCGTACGGCCCAAAATTCCTAGCACCTTCTCTCATCGTACGACTGCACTATACCATCGTACTACTCCCCATTTGCCTCCCACTTCAACCGTATGGACTCAAGCCATGTACATATTTCAACTTCATCTTTCGTACGGCCTTCACATTTGATGTACGAGCATTTTCTTACCCGTGCAGACTCCCTTTGAGTTCCACTATACAAATTTAAATTGGCAGGCCCTAGACTCCCACCGTACGGCCATCTGTGCTCTGTCTTCGCACCCCATTTTCTTTCTTGTACTTGTTTCTCTGCATAAAATCGTACAGCTCCATTGTCTAGGCAATCTCTAGGTAACACATCGACTTGGGAACATTACATTTTGTTGTGTTTGTGTCATTTCTTGATTGACTTCAATAAAATAAAATAACAATAAGTACAACTCCCAACAATTTTAACATAACCTCTTCAATATTATGTGTTTCTTCCACCTCTTGTCAAATTTTTTTCTTTTCAAACATTCCTTTTTTTCCAACATAAAGAGCCTATTTAGTGTTTATTATTTCATCAAATTCCTCTCAAAATGACCTCTCCCAAATTATTATAAACTAATCTCTCTTGTGATATTTCTTCCAAGACTCAACTGTGCAGTTTTTTGAGTCAAATTCATTGATCCATGTTTCATAAGTGGTGATTTGCAAGAATCAATCTCTTATGGGAATGAATGGAACACTTAGTACTCATTGCATCTAGGTGATGCTCATGAAGGTGAAGCATCAAAATTTTTGGGGAGGTCACCCATCTTAGTACTACTCTAGTCAGAGCACACTTAACAACAAAGTTCTCTCCATAGTTAAAAATGGGGTTGCACGTGTAGTAGGTTTAACCATGGAAGAAACTTCGTAGTTAAATCACACTCGAGTTAGAGTAGTACTAGGATAGGCAAGCTCCTAGAAAGTTCCAATGCTTTACTTATTTGAATTATCACCTAGATACAATAATTGCTAAGTGTTCCATTCATTCTCATAAGAGATTGGTTCGTGTGAACCACAACTTATGAAATTTGAGTCAATAAGTTTGATTCAAGAAATTACACATGTGAATCCTAATAACAATGTCACAATTTAACTTGATGTAAAAATAGCTACTACTTAGTATCCCTTTTCTATACTCCAAATGAATTCCAACAATCCAAATTATTTCACTTATTTAATGTTGAACTAAAAAGATTAATATAAGTAACAAAATTGATCACCCATATATTCTATATCTTTTTGGTCCACACATATTAACAATAACTTCAATCTTCTTTTTCTACTTTTATGATTCGTCCCAATGTTTCAATAGTTATCACTCCGTGACCTTTTCCACCTTCTGTTCTTCTCTTCCATATTTTTAATAGTATCTATTTTGTCTTAACGGATTCGTTTTTCTTTTACAATTTGTTATATTCTACTCGGTTTATCAATAGCCCTATCCACTAAAGTAGCTTTGCTATCTAATCTTTTATTATTATTATTATGAGCTATCATTTTCTGAACCAACCCTTTTATTACAATATCTAGAGCTCTATTAGATCTCTCTCTTTACTTAATTCAATTTTCCTCTCTGCACATGTTCCTATTTTCTGCCACTTGTGCCCAACTATTTCTTTCAGCTCCATGGGCAAGCTTTTCCTGATTATATTTCTTTTCAAAGGTGGGACGTCTCTTTCCTTAATTTAATTAATATTTTCCCAAACCAGACAGGTGTTGAAGTGCTATGCATGAGAGAAATCTAGAAATTTAGAAAAGGAATTTGTATTGGTTACAGTGAGTCAGATAAAGACCCGCAATCTAAATTAATATTAAGGGAAATACAAGAATGGCAAAGATGCATAACTTTTATTTAAAATATAAGAGTGGTCGAGGACATCTGTCAACATATGGAAGGAAAATACACAACTTTTCGTTGAAAAATGAGAGCAAACTTATTCTCCTTGTAATTCCAGCCTGACACAAGGATTCTTTATCGATTACCCAACAGAAATCCAACGCGTGGCTTTTTCACCGAAGATTGAAAAACCCTAATCATAATGTTTGTCGACTACATTGCCCATATTCTTGCATCTTCATTAATTTATTACCCCCACAATACTAGTTAAGAAAAACAAGGCGCAATTCATCATTCGGGCCTATTGTTTGAGAGATTTCAAGAGAGGATTTGAAGCTCAGAGATCTGTCAATGGTGAGAGGAAAAGTTATTATAAGAAGGATGAATGATTCCAGCAGCAGGCAGGTTACTTTCTCTAAACGGCGAAGTGGGTTGATGAAGAAAGCAAAGGAATTGGCTATTCTTTGTGATGCACAAGTTGGGCTCATCATATTCTCCAGCACTGGGAAATTGCATGAATATTCAAACACCAGGTTAGAATTCTCTATCATTTTCCAAAAATATTTGTTTGAAACTTATCTGATTACATGGCTGGTGTGTTTTTATATGATAACTTTCATGTTGGAGAATGATTTGAGAAGTTTTGTGAAATTTTTATACATGATTCATCATCAGTATAGAAAGCTAAAATCTTTACACAAACAAACTGTAAAGTTTTCATGACCATTCACATAGATTATAGATATGTGTAAAAAAATGAACCAATTTTGTTTTAAGTTCAGTCCCTTTGGCCTGAAAATTTGCTTTGAAAGGAATCTTGTGTGTATGAACCAAACAATAGAACCGGAAGAAAAGGTTTCTTTTCCATCTCATATGCAGAGACCAGTAATGGTGAGGACAACTATCACACTATTCAGATATCAGTATGAACAAAGCAATAAAATTGAAAATATCTCTTTTCTTAGAACATCCACGTTGGTGGGCACATAACATGTTTTTTGGGTCTTTGGGATTGATATAATAGAAACTAGAAATGTAAATCGTTTAGGAAACTCAGTAAGATTTTTTTTTCCATAAGTTTAGTGGAGTTTTTCGAATAATTTTAGAATTGTTGGGCCAATTTTGTTCCAAATCCAGTAAATTTTCTTTGAAAGAAACACCATTTCCATGAAGAAAGCAATCAAATTGGGAGAAAAGCTCTGTAATCAGAGATCAGTGTGTTATGCAAATAATTGCAAAATTACATTCACAAAATTATATGCTAGTTCAACTAAAACTATATATAAGGGATGAGGCTGGGATCATGCCCTAGGCAAATTTGGCAGCGTGGATGCTCCTTAGTCCTTGGCTCTTGGCCGAAGAGGTTTTAGGCACGCCTGGGGCCATATCGAGTACCTAAAACTTGTTTGTGGATAACCTCCATTAAAAAAAAACACTGTATATTAGCCCAACATTTAAATGCCATGATGTTGTGTTCCTATATCTGTGTGCCAGAAATCTAAAAATTAACAAAGTTTTTTATTAAGGATAAAACATGTTTTTTTAGAGGGGACCCAAAATTCTAAGAGTTTTACATAAAGATTTTAAAATTAAAGTTTCAAAATGAAATAGTGTCTAATCAACAAAAATCACACCTATAGTCACAACTGATAGAACCTAGCAAAACCAAACACAAAAAACAACATGAACTAAAACACTAACAATCTAACTGTAGGAAAAACAAAAAAGAGACAACACAAAAATGGAAGAAGCTAGACTAATTCTTCCACCTTCTCTTTCATCTCTTGTTGAATGTTTTTGATCTTCCTTGTGACCTCTTTGATATGCTTTTTGTCAATTTGGGTCCCTTTCTTCCATTTCTTCTTGGTGTTGAATTGGGTACATTTTCCAAGACAAGCAATCCTCCTCTTCTTTCTCAACTTCCTCCAGATTGAGCATCAAACTCACCTCCTTATCCTAATCCAAGATACCCAACACCCTATTGATGCACTCTACGATGGTTTCAAGTAGACACTAGCATATAGACAACACATCTCTAATCATAGTTTCCATTTTTCCAAAATTTCTCTTTATTTCTTCAATTACAGATTATCTTCAGATTACCCATACGTTCTACCTTCTTCTCCTTCTACACTTTCTCATTCTCTTTACACTGTCTCTATTTTCCCTTCAAGAGCTATGCATTTTAAATTCAACATTTTGAGGGAATAGAAAATCCATTTATCCATTCCGAGCGAGTAAAGGGAGACTACTTTTGAAGTTTGTAAAACACCACGAGGAGGGTTGACATCGGGGTCATTAATATCTCCCTCTATGAACTTGACATTGAACTCCTCCTCATCAACCACTTACATTATAGAAATTGTAGCCTTTCTCTTTCCTTTTTCCTCCCAAAAAGCCTTGTCCATTTTTTCCATTAAGTTTTTGACTATGAGAAAGCCCTTGTGTATACTTGATTGTTGTGTGTATGGGAGAAAGCCAAATTTTGGCTTAGAGCCCTTCTGTGTACTTTAAGGGAAATAATTTCACTCATATATTAGAAAGTTAACTTTTAACTAATTAAAAGTTCCTAGGAACTTTTAAATTTATGGGAGATGTTATGCTCTTTCATATGTATGTAGCTTTGTCTATGAAAAAGTTAAAATTTAACTAATTTAGAGTTTTTATGTGTATTTATGTATTAAAAATGATGTGTTCACTTATGTGTGTGTATCTATCTATCTATCTAGATAGATAGATAGTTTAATTAAGATTTCTTATGTATTAAATTCTTTCACAAATAAAAACTTGCATAATTATTGGACTTAACACTTCATCATTAGGTGTACTCCATATAATCAAATTCTTTTATGAATTACTAAATATGTGATGGTTAAGGGTAACCTTTATTTTAGATACTCATCAAACAATGTATTTACTCTATCATTAATTATATAGTTATAAATACATATTATAATCTTTAATTTATCTTTAATCTCATTCTTTCCTAAGTATATTTATCAACTAAGTCATTTCATTAAATCAATTTACACACTCAAACACTTCATATCACATGTGATTTTATTAATCTTTTATTGGATATCTAGTCCTTAACCCATTACAAATCAATCCAAAACCATCATAAAAATAATAATTTGGTGATCAAGCTCTCATTCCTTTAAAAAAGTTTTAACAAAACCATTAGGAAATTTTAAAAAAAAATTGGAGATCAAGCTCTCATTAATCAAAAAGTGTTCATAAAAACTTAAAACAATCAAACAAATATTATTTCACAAGGAAAAAGTATTAACAATAATTTATGGTTTCCTATTAACCATTAACAATAGAGATTGAAAATGAAAGAGGACTCGAGGCATGTAACCCCATCCTTTAATTTTTTCTCTATTTTCTTTTCGCAAGTGGAAGAGGCTTGGATATTTTTTCCTTTGGATTTCTCCTCCTTCATGTCTATTTTGACATTCCTTTTCTTCCTCTTTTCACTCTTCCATCCACTTTCATGACCCTAATAACCATGTGTTATATTAAGTACCTCTTTCATCTTAACCATACTCTCCATGCAAATTTTGAGTCATTTCATTCATTTCGCCCAATTCACATCCAAGGAAATTCTATGGGTTTCAATATTATCAACCCTACTACTCAATTATCCAATTTTGTAGATACCTCGTGCCAATCTTTAGAGTCATTAGTATCTTTAATAGTGTCATGAATCCTAATTAGTGGACAAAATACAAATATATTCCTAAGCATTGCATTTTAATGTAATAATAACCATTATGACCAATTTGTCATTATAATAATCCATAAAATTAATCGATATGATATTAGTAATAATATTTAACATATTATCTATATAATAATATCCTTATATACTTAGAATATGACTTGAGTATTTCTAAATCTCTATATTAGTAATTCTATCAATTCATAATTGATAATAGCACTATGGATCAATATAATGCTAATAACTAATCAAAATATGATTAATAGTAATTAGTATAATAAAATGCAATATGTCTACATAATTATGATTACTTCATATTAATATAGATAATATCTATCAATATCTAAGTGATCAATATAATTTCAATCACTTATTATCAATCTATGTTAGTTGCACTAAACTAAATTTACTTTGTAATGAATCAAAATTATCAACTGAACCCACATCAAGACTAAGGTTACAACTTAAAAATAGGGAAGCATATAAAGGTTGATTGGGTCTTAGTAAGAAAAGGGATATATTTGTGAGAAAAAAAAAGGAATGGATAATCAAAGGATCCCGATCAATAATGGTTGAAGAAAATGTACTAAAGACAAAAAAAGAAGTCAAACATGATTCTTTTTCAGATTCATGAAAATGCAGTGAAATTTTTTCAAAAAATTTATTGATTTTGATCACAAAATATATAGATCATAAAGATCAAATGCCAAAATTTTCAAAAATTTTCATTATATTTCTATTTTTTTTGAAATTTAGTCAATGGTGCAATTTATAGGAAGGATAGCTGCATCGATGATAAAATACAATATTATAGAAATGAAACAAAAGAGTTTATAACTACATTGTAAACCATAATAGAGGATTAGTAGTAAATTTCAAAATTGACTATGTCAGTATCGAGTTGATCGATCAATATCCTAAACCATATAAGGCTCATTCACACTCCATCTATTGAGGTCGAGGAAAATAACAATGGATACTATTGAGGAGACATAAAAGTCAAACTTGACCACACAAATTGGATCTATGAGTATTGAATTCGCAATGAAACTTTTAATTATTAAGTACAGAGGGTTGATGATATTAATTTTACGTTGGCATTTCAAGAATATGATCAGAGATACTTTTTGAAGTCTATATCTTTCTGACCGTGTTGAGGTGGAAATTAACGTTATAAAGGATTATAGATGCGAGAAATATGGTATCTATATTTCTACACGTGAGGCAGCTATAATTGTTAAGGAATTAGAGATCTTATGGTAGAATAATCTGTTTATATTCTTGATAAGTAATCTAGTATGTCTATATATGGGAAAGACTATCTTCCTCAAGACTGTGATCGATTATTATTTCTGTAGCAGGTTATTGTTGTTGATCTTCACAATGATAACAATGTAATATGTGGATGATAACAGTTACAACTCAAAATATATATAATTAATGTTTCAAAGACTGAATGCAGTGCTAGAAATCGCACAATGTATAGAACAATGAATCTATTGCAACTAGCAGATTGCTAAGGACAATAATATATTTGTTTTGATACTTTCTCCCTAGCAATCGATGGATATAAGAATGAAATCAATAGACATCCTAATGTAGAGACATGGCATGCCATGCACCATGTAGGATCATGTCCCTACGTGGATATGACTGTCCACAATAACTTTAATCCGTACTAAGCGCCCGATAATCTCAGGGAAAACACAAGTTAACAATATCATTATTTGCACTACCGTGAGGCAAGCCCGATCACCCTTGAGTGCTCAGAGTCATGTGGTGATGGCAAATGATAGCATTACATTGCTTTGTATCGACTGTTAGTTGATAAGGTTAACCACAGAAAATAACAACACTATCTGGGCAATGCACATTATGAAGATCTCTGATCGAACACAACGGTAATTATATTAATGCATGTGTGTATATATTTGTAGATATATGTCTATATATATACATGTATGTATGTATATTCATATATGTGTGTGTGCGCGCGCTATGTGTATGTGCATGTGCATGTGTGTGTGTATATGTATGTCAATGTAATTTATATTGATGGTTAGTGATTAGGTCCAACTGAGACTAAATTTCAACACTCCCTTTTAGTGTGAGAGGAACTAATCAATCCAATAATGATGTTGACATGATCAACATGCTCATTAACAAGGTAACAAAGCATGATATCCAGCTCATTCCAAGACAAATACAATTTTGAACATGATTATGACTCAAGGATTTATACACCAACTCAAGAAGTATCAAAGTATCTAACACAATCTGGGATAACGATAATGAAGTCAACTTTGATACTTTCATTATCATACATCTCGACTCATTCCGAGACAAAACTTAAAAGTCATTCATGATACTTTTGCTATCACATTAACTAACACATTTGGGGATAAAATTTTACTAAAATCTATGATAATAGGTCAATCTATTGTTAAGGTTGTTACCTTACAATAGAGACCTAACATCTCATAAAATGAAAGATCATCACCTTTCATGAAAATCCACATGTGCACAATAGTAACTCTTTAAACAACAATGATATATATATATATATATATATATATATATATATATATATATATATTTGAGAGATTATCTCAAGAGTTGCAATTATAGTTTTATCGTACCAAGTTTTCCTCCAAAGTATTCCACTTTCAACATTGCAAGAGGTTTAGTGAATATTTTAGTAGACTGCTCTTTAGTGCTAATGTATTCCAATGTGATGACACTTATGTCTACCATATAGACTCTGATGTACGGACCATGTATCTTTATATGTTTGGATCTGTTGTGGAAGAATAGATTCACTGAGAGTACCCCACCACTGAGAGTGCATGTATCATATTGTTAGAAACAATAGTCCACCAATATAACTGAGAGGGGGGGAGGATCAAAGTAAACATCAACCATATAAAGCTACACATACACAATTACATCAGATATGTTAACTAGGGAAACCTTTGATCAGAGGGAAAACCCTAGTGGGAATGATGCCCACAAGATGATGTACTAATATAAATATTTCTTGTTAGAGGATGGACCCTATTAGGAGTCTATTACAACATTTAATACATATGAGTCCCTGTTAGGAGATTCTAACTCTGTTAGGAGTTATGCCAACCCTGAAAGGAGTTGCGGAAGATAGAAGGACCCATTGTCTAAACAACTTCTAGGGAAAGATCACCGAACTCACTGTCCAATTGATCTTTCAACTATTCCTTGCATAATAATTGTCTGTACTATTCTTTAACTTCTTTTCTCTATCTTTTTAATTGGACCAATCACTATTAGACCTTGTAGGCCAGGTCACAAATCTTGGATCCAAGTATCAAACTTCAAATCTCACAATAAAACCTTGATAATGAAGTTTTCTTCACCTTCACTCTACTCTTCTTATCTTTTCATTCTACTCTTCATCCTTCTTGCAATAATTTATACATCTCATACATGATAAAGGAAAATTTTCTTCCTTTATACCGAATCCATAAAACAATCCCCTGAGTTGGCTATTACACCTTCTCAATTAATTATTATAGGACCTCATTAAGAACACATTACACTTAGTGATAACATTAATCTTCTACCTTGTAACTTGAATAACTTTTTGTATATGTGACATTATGATGAGTGAGTTTAGCTACGTCATCTCCACTATTGATCTTAGATTGGTTTTGACAAGTGAGTGTCAACACACTTAAGCCATTTACTTAGTCCATGCCAAACTAGTAATACATGCCAAGTAAAATATGTAAATATTAGATCATGCCAAGTTGCAATGAGTGCAGAGTCACTAATGTGCTAAGTCACTCAAGTGTTGAGTAGATATACCATATTGAGTGATTTAGGAGCCAAGTAAATAGTGGATACCAAGTGATTTAGGATCCAAGTAAATAGTGGATGCTGAGTGATTTAGGAGCCAAGTAAATAGTGAATGCCGAGTAATGCACGTGTCAAGTCACAACATAAATAATAGTGCATGCCAAGAATCAGAGACTTCATATGCCGAGTGAAACCATTTTAACATATTTGTTTGTAATGGCACCAACAACTATGTAAATGATTTTTTAGTTGACTTAAGATTATATTTTGATATTATGGAGATAAGGACGAATCTATATTTGGATTTCCTATGCAATTACATGCAACAAATCAAAAAAAGAGAAGGTTTAAGCAGCAAAATGGATGAATCTTAGCCATAGACTCATGTCTAACCCTAATCCGCTTAAGCCTTTTAAAGAGGATGAAGCCCTAAACTCTTTATGATAGAGGAGAGTGAATGTGGAAGGAATTAAAGGAGCAAACAAGATAGTTTGCATTGATAGCATTCAAGGTGACTTAGAAGTTATGAAGAAAGAGTAAATGGTAGAATCAGTCAGAGAAAAATAGAGGATAAAGAAAAGGATATAGCATTGAGACATTTGATCATGAAGGATCAATAAGATATCGTGTAGAGGTGATATGTCATTAGGCAAGTAAGTGCTAATTGTAGGATCTGTGCTGAGACATTTTAAGAGGTGATTTCAGTTAAATCTCTTAACAGAGTAGTTGTAACAAGCTATATGAAATGCTTTAATAGGGTACTTACTTAGTTGTAAGTTAAAGTCCTCTAACAAGTCACCCTTTTAATAGGGTATTGAAATCCTCTAACAAGGTGAGACCTAACAATCTTTGTAAGCCTTTAACAGGGTGGACCTTTCATAGGGTAGATCATGTTTCATAGTCAAAACATTGTAACCTTCATTGTATACACTTTATTATTATAGTAGTGAAGATTTGTGGGTGTCATCTGCACCCTAGTTCTACCTTCTCACTTGGAGGGTTTTTGGGTAATCATATCTAGTGTTATGTGTGTGAATGTTTCATGGTTATATAATTTAGAGGCACATTCTTTACATGTTATTTTAGCTTACCTATTGAATGCATGTGATGAATGTATGGTGAAAGTTTTATGGGTCCAAGTTTAAACTACTAGTTCATCTCGCCACCCTCAAAAGTTTACTCTTTTCCCTTGTAATTCAAACAATTGGTATTAGAGTTTTTTTTCTCAAAAAGGGAAGCTTTTCAATTTTGAGGAAAGATCTTGAAATGAAAGTCTACAAGTTGGAAAAGACTATTGAAAATCAGGAGATTGAAATACATCTCATACTACATCAACTGAATGAAGCAAGAGAGGAACTAAAGAAATCATTGAAGAGAAGGAAGGAGATTGCTATTGCAAAAAATGACACACTATACAAAGATAGACACTACTGAGCTATTTGTAGATGGTGACTCCAATGAATTTGATGTAATAGTTGCAGATCTAATGGAAAAGAATAGAGTCCAAGCTGAGGAAATCATAAATCTCAAGATAGAACAAGAATCACAAGCTATACTGCTATGTGAGGTGACTAAACAAAAGAAGAAAGCTATGGAAGACAAGGCCATGATTGAAGAAGAAAAAAGAATTTTGGCCAACAGATTGTAAGAGAAGTCAACAGAGCTAACAAATATTTCCAACATGCGATTAGATACCCTAAGTCAAAAGATGAATGCCAACTATGAATTGACTGCCAATGATATTGAGATAACTACATTAAAATTGTAGAATGAACAACTGCAAAGTGATCTAAAAAGAGAAAAGGATTTTGCTAAAAATTTTAACAAGCCAAATGAAGCCATCAAATACTTTGAGGAACTACTGAGATCCCCTAGATCCAACAATGATACATTAGGACTGGGCTACACAAGAACTAAAGAAGGAAAATCATCCAAAGTGGCAGAAAAAAACAACATCAAAGGTAAGAACTTGAAACCTACTTGTCATAATTGTGGTAAGAAAGGACATACTGCTAATATGTGCAGGAGAAAAACTACAAGTTAGAATGCCAAGCCTAAGAATATGACTCATTGTCATAAGTGCAATAAGCAAGGTCACCAGGCACATGAATGTAGAACCAGGACCATGCATACACAAAGATTTGAAGGATATTACCATAATTGTTAGAAGTATGGACATAAATCTTTTGAATGTAGATCCAAATCTATGTGGTCATCAAACAAGCCAACAAAGGTAAGGAACAATGGGAACTCTTACAGTTGAGATTATAATTTAAGATGCAACTAACATTATTTCCAAGAATATGGACATATTCCTAAAAATTGTATTAGGACACCGTTCAGTGGCAATTACAAAAGATGGCTAAGTCAAATTACATGTTTTAGCTATTTGAAGACTAGTCACATAAGTAAATATTGTCCAACTAGGTCAAAGGCACCAAGTTGTGAAATTGATAAAGGTAAAGGCAAGGGAGATGTTGAACACATCACAGGTGAGATGAACAAGACATGGAAAAAGAAAGATGTTTGCAGCACATCAAATGGAGAAGGGCTCACTCCACCTAATGGGTCAGGTGATCACACCACATCAAACTAGGCAAACAAAAGGTATGTGGGACTAATACTTAAAAGTTAAAGCATACATTAGTTCCAAAAGGAGATAGTACTGAAAAGAATACATTAACATGAATAAAGATGCGACATGTTATTATAAATTCAAGACAAATCTTTAAAGTTTTTATGTTGTTGTCGAGTATGAAAAGTTTCCTATATGTGCCAAGTGGAATGTTAGTTGATGCTGACTTGTCAGGCTAGTTAGTTGATGTCGAGCTTGTAGTAGCTGCTGAGTGATGGAAATGTCAATGGATGCTAAATGAACCTAAAATAGGTTATTGATGAGCTTATAGTTGTGTAAGTACTCAGCATTAAATGCAAGGTTTTCAAAGGGTATATGATCAATTTAAGCTCATTTTTCATCATTTCAAAATTGAGAAAGAGTGAGAAGAGCTAGAAGTGACCCAAAATTTGTTAGAAGAAATTACAAATGATTTGTGCAAAGATTCATCACCCATTTGTCATATTTCCAAGGTATTTATCAGAAATCGAGCTACGTAGTTTAAATTTTCATAAACCCTAGGTTGTCATAATGGCATCAAGTTTGAAAAATATTGAAGGAAAAGAAGTTTTAAATATTCAACTAGTTAGCAATGAAGTAAAGAAACCTATATTTAAAGTCATTCCTGACATTGCCTATAAACAAGACCCTTCAAGTGATTTGTCCATGATCCCACCAAATGTGATAATGGTGCAAGATGTGAGGAAATGCTACAATTGTAGGATAGGAAGCATTGGTGACATGGAAATAAGAAGTGTGTATAATAGATTGTGTGAAAATGGTGTTTTGAAGGAAGAATACAAAATTGTTGAGAAAAAGGGTTTAACACGAGCCCTAGATTTTCTGAATGTATTAAAAATTGAGTGGATATGAATTGTGGTGAGCCAAATTCATGATGGTTCCTTATGGCTAGAAGGAGGACCAATCAAAATAACTAAAAGAATAATTCATAGGCTTATTGGCCATCCAACCCTAGATTGGCCAAATAAACTTAGGAGTGATTCCAAGGAGGTAATTGAGAAGAATACTGGAGCAATCTAGAATAAAAGAGGTATGACTATAGATACCATAACTAATCCATTACTAAACTTTGTAGTAAAGGTAATCTCACAAAAATTCTATCAATCCAGTAGATTGAATAGTGTACCTTGCATAGCTATGGATGTTGGTTATAAGATTGTTAAGAAAGATCATACATATGATCTAGTAGAACTTCAGCTACAACAACTTATGGAGAATCTTGGAGCAATAAGGAAAACCAAGAGTGCACAATGAAAGTTTGGTTCTATGCTAGTTTGCATATTCTTTTATCTACATAACACATTCCCCTCATTTGAAACAATAGGATGGAAGACTAATAGATCAATTGTAGTATAGATAGGTGAATACATTGAGCAGCTAGGAGAAAAATTTGAAACCATAATGACCTACTACTTTGAAGATTTTGAGAAGTCAATGAAGCAAAGACTTAAGATTCCAGTTTCCTTAGTTGAGAAACATTATAATGATGTATGTTTTCATGTTGATGCTGACTACACATTTGTGCAAGCTACCACACCAAAGGTAAGATGGTTAAGACCCTTAGGTTATGAGGTAAATGTAAATAAAGCCTCAATAGCCATAACAACCCTACTTGCAAAGGAACTAGATAAGACTACTAAAGTTTTTGGAAATTATGAGATGGTGAAATCAAAGATTTCCATGTAACTAAAAACTGCCTCTATAATCAAGAAGAAGGATAAGTCGGTAAAGAAATTGAAAGAAAAACTTTGGGGTGCTACCAAGGAGGAAGATGAAGATGAAGAAGATGATGAAGAGGAAGAACAAGCACAAGCTCAAGAACGTCTAGCTTTAACTCAAGGCATGCTCGAGAAGATAAAGAAGAGGAAGAGACTATAGGTGTCAAGGGAGAAGAAGCCAAGGAAGCACCTACTACTACTAAGTCAAAGAAGAGGAAGGAAAAGGCACAACTAGTGGCAAAGTAAAAGATAATTGTAAAACCTAGTTAGCCAAAGTCTACTATACCTACTAGACAGGCTACCACATGAGCAACTACCCAAAAGGCCAAGGAAAAGTCAAAGCAAACAGAGCAAGATGGATAGCAATAGAAAAGACAAAGAAGGAAGTATGTGGCTCAACTAGATTCTAATGAAGAGAAGATAGAATTAG
The DNA here is from genome assembly GCA_028749045.1 of Cupressus sempervirens. Classification (NCBI taxonomy): domain Eukaryota; kingdom Viridiplantae; phylum Streptophyta; class Pinopsida; order Cupressales; family Cupressaceae; genus Cupressus; species Cupressus sempervirens. The sequence continues at coordinate 57,991,574 of CM053788.1, read as the reverse complement.
ATGATAATAGTCAATTCAAGGTTGTAAGTCACAATTCTCTCTTTGATCTTGAGAACTTATGTGAAAATGTCAAGAGTAATGCTGATTTATTTGGTTTTAATCATATTGATTTTGATAAATTGTAAAAAGAAGAGAAAAACCAAGTGGAAAAGGCATTATATGCCATGATGTCAAAATTTAAGAACACTCCATTAGAATTTTCCAACTCAATACCTAAAAGCCTATATGACATTTTAAAGCAAAAATGATATCATTGTCTAAATATGGAAAGACAAATCAAGGAAATAACATTAGCACAAGTAATGCTAGAGTTGACAAAGGGAAAAATTGCTAAGGCTTTCAAGAAATATGTAGTTAGATTCACACCTAAATATAGAGCCTTCACATTTCCAAATAATATTGAAGATGTTGTTAAGAATTCAAAATAAATATGGAAACTCATTTATGGGTTAACCACTATTAAGCAAGGAGAAGCTGACCCTTTAAAGGGTAAAAATGATGATAAAGATAATGACAAGGAAGATGATGATAAAGAAGATGATGAAAAAGATAATACAATTGGAGGAGACAGAGAAAAGCAAGATGATGACAAGGCATCAGTTGAGGAGGAGCAAGAAGAACAGAGTGTGTAGGACACACAAGTACCAAGTGTTAGTCCTTCTCATGACACAACCAAAACCACTGAAAATATGATTGCTAAAGATGTCTCTAATACATTAGTTTAGAACATCAATCCTCTTATTGCAGAAGACTTAAAGAAGATATTGGATCAATCTACCTTGCAAGCCAAATTATGTGGCAATCCTATTTTGGTCAGTGTAGAAGAACTGCAAAAGGTAGTAACTGATGTCACAAGGGAAAAGGTGAATCCACAAGAACCACCTTCCATCATCCCTTTAGTTACTCTTGTACAACCTTTAATCCAAATAAAAATAGATACATCTACTAAAGTTGATACAGTTGAAAAGGAAGTAGAATAGAAAGACATGACTATAGGACAACAAAAGGGAATAGGATAGATAGATTCATCTGTACCTATAGTACAAGCACAAGGTGCCAGCCAAGTCATAGTGATAGAGTAGGGCAAGCCTAAAGAGATAGAAACAAAGGTGAAGGATCAAGTGGCCATCCAAGCACTGGTAGCCTTACCAACATCTAGCACTCCTCCTACACAAACTCTTTAGAGGCCAAGCACAGATGTTACTCCATTACAGATTGAAGTACTAAGCCCATGTTCATCAAAGGTTGACAAGGTAATACATTATCGAGACATAAGCCTTGATGAGGACATTTTTATTCCAAAATATAACTATGATACTATGACATTGGACCAAATAGGCATTTTACAGTAAGCCTTAGAAAGGAAAAAGCATCAAGAAATGCTTACGAGAGAACATAGGCAAAAGCAAGCACTTCAAGATATAAAATATGTCTTTTTAGATGCATTTAGCTTGCCAACTCTTGACAAGACCAAGCCACTAATAGAAAAATTGATAGATATAGTGGAGAAGGTTAGTAATGAATACCTTGATACAAATGCAAAACTATTGGAATGGTTTGAAAAGAAGTTTCAAGGCAAAGTAAATGAGAAAATATCTAGTGAGATAGCACTACAACAAGTTACATTGGCAACCAAGGTTAAAGATGTGAAGAAGGTACTTGAGAATATATTCTCATTGTACAAAACTATGTATAAAAAATTTTCTTAGGGAAAAATGACACCAAGATCAAGAAGCTTAAGCACTAGCACTATATGGATCAATAATGGGTGATCATAATAACAATAACAAGAATGGATATTAGATGAATACACACTAGAAGTGTTTATACATAAAGGCATCTAGAATGACTAGGAGTCAGCAAAGAGATAAATATCACAATTAAGCACATGTACAAGAAGAGTGGATTATCCTCCATTGAGCATAAGAGACTGTGCAATGATGAGAGGATAAGTTTACATAGGTTTATCTCATAAAGAGATGTTGTAGACACCATGTGCTCAAATAAGTCACTAACTCTTGTGTTGTCAACAAGACAACTCATATGACTATGCATATTCCTAAGTGTCTACATGAAAACTAATATAAAATTGCATTATCCTAAGTAAATTTAAGTAAAGTGTAATAATAATTAATTATTTACACTAACACTATGCAATCCTACACTCTTCATCCAAGGGACTAGAAGTCACATTGTGGGTTTGGAGAGAAAAATTTCTGCATTAGGTGCAAACCTACCTACAAATCTAGCTCAAAGTGCAAAACATTTTAGAAAATTTCTTTAGACATAGAGTTAGTTAGCTATCTTAATAGTAGATGAGGCTAACATTAGAGCCAAAATGACAAGCATTTAGGCTACCCTCACTCCACATATGGAGATAATGCACAAGGAGCTAGGCTATGCTGAAAGAATATTGAAGAAAGACCCCAATCTATATACTTTAGATGGTCTAGTACACCTTGATGTCAAGCTTTCAATCCAAATAAAGTCATTGAATATTGCATGTGATAATTGGGATGCAACTCTAAGGATAATAATGAATGCCCATAAATCCTTTTTGGACAAACATAAGTATATAACCCATTTGACATAAGTGTCAAAAATGAGGAGACATAAAAAGGGGGAGACATAAAAAGGGGAAGACATAAGAAAGGGGGAGAAATAAGAAAGGGGGAGCATATCAATAGAGGAGAATAAGAACAAAGGGATAAATATACATATCTAGGGAGAAAGTAGCAAACAAATATAGATATCAGCTAAGAGAGAGCATATCAGATGAAAGAGTAATTGTATAAGAACTCATTAAAGTCAAAGTTTATTAGTAGAGACACATTTACTCAAAAAGGAGCACCGATTTTGGATACAAAATAGACACATGAACTTAAGGAGAGTTATAAAATTTTGAGGTATAGAAGTTAGTGTACAAATTTGAAAATTTGAAGTCTTGTATATAAGCCGAGTCATGGATATATTCTACTTGAGAGATTAAGGATAATATTGTATATTCAAGTGTTTTTGACACTCATGTCAAAGGGGAAGATTGTTTTTCTGAAATTGGTTTTGACAAGTGAGTATCAACACACTTAAGCCATTTAATTAGTTCATGCTGAGCTAGTAATACATGCCAAGCACAACATGTAAATATTAGACCATGCTAAGTTGCAATGAGTGCTAAGTCTTTCATGTGCCAAGTCACTCAAGTGTCGAGAAGATAGACCATGCCGATTGATTCAGGAGCCAAGTAAACAATGGATGCCGAGTGATTCAGGAGCCAAGTAAATAGTGAATACTAAGTGATTCACAAGTTGAGTAAACAGTGGATGCCGAGTAATCCAAGTGTTGAGTCATAGTATAAATAATAGTGCATGTTGAGCAACAAAGACTTCAAATTATGAGTGACATAATTTTGACATATTTGTTTGTAATGACACAAAAAATAATGTAAACCATTTTTGAGCTAACTTAAGATTGTATTTTGTATTATGGAGATAAGGATTAATCTATATTTGGATTCCCTATGCAATTACATGCAACCAATCAGAAAAGGGAAGGTTTACATAGCAAAATGGATGAATCTCAACCGTAGATTCATACCTAACCCTAATCCACCTAATTATTCTTAAGGAGGAGAAAACCCTAAACTCTTTATGATAGAGGAGAGTGAACGTTGAAGGAATTGAAGGAGTGAACAAGATAGTTTGCATATAGAGCATTCAAGGTGACTTAGAGGTTATGAAGAAAGAGTGAATTATAGAATCAGTCAGAGAAGAATAGAGGATAAAGCAATGGATACAACAAAGAGACATTTGATCATGAAGGATCAATAAGATATTGTGTAGAGGTGATCTATTATTAGGCAAGAAAGTGCCAATGCAGGATCTATGTTGAGACATTTTAATAGGTGATTTCAATTAAATATCTTAATAGAGTAGTCCTAATAGGCTATATGAAATCCTTTAACATAGTGCTTTCTTAGTTGTAAGTTGAAGTCCTTTAACAAGGCACACTTCTAACAAGGTGTTGAAATCCTCTAACAAGGTGAGACCTAACAGTCTTTGTAAGCCTTTAGCAAGGAAGACCTTTCATAGGGTAGATCATGTTTTATGGTCAAAACATTGTATCTTTAATTGGATACACTTTATTACTACAATAGTGAAGATTTGTGGGTGTTATCCCCACCCTAGTTTTACCTTCTCACTTGGAGGGTTTTTGGGTAATCATATTTGGTGTTATGTGCATGAATGTTTTCATGGTTATATGATTTATATGCATATGCTTTACATGTTATTTGAGCTTACCTATTGAATGCATGTGATGAATGTATGGTGAAAGTTTTATGGGTCCAAGTTTAATCTATGAGGAAGTTTACTCTTTTCCTTTTGTAATTCCAACATCTAAAATGTCTTCTTCATATCTTTAACTTTTACTTCTTAGAATAACAAATTTGCTAAGAGATATGACAATTTTACCAGAACATGGCTCTATAAACTCTATCTTAGAATAGTCTTCACTAAAGCTTGCATAGCTTCTTCCAAACTTAATATCTTATGCTTCTAAGGTAAGCTGCATATATCAAAAACTTAGTATAATCGAGCTCTTTAATTTCACTTAGTAAAAGTTCTCAACTAGTTGTTTGTACCAACTTGATCTTTACCGTTGTTCTTTTGTTAGATGCCATAGAAAAATGCTATGTTGAAATTAATGCCAAACATAATCATGAATGTAACATATCATCATGATAATGATCTAATCATGTTTCTACAATACTCTCCCATAGAAGTATCATCAAAATTCATGGCTCCAACAATGTCCCCCTTTGGCATTGATGGCAATATAGATGAAAAACATCTAGTTCCAAAAATACCAATCGTAAAAGATTGTTAATAGGTTTCTTTTCAAATCCTCTTCATCAATCAATCTCCTTCATTGATATACCTCAATGTGTTTCATAAAAAACTATTTTTCCATGCACTATTTTTCTCAAACTATTTTTCATGTTGTAATCTCTCCCTAATTGACATCAATGTCAAAGGTTTCAACTATCATCAATCTCAGAAACAACTGCCTCTAACTTTCTCAAGTGTCAAAAGACACTATTCAAAATAACATCTAAAAAGAGTCCTAGATGACTTTGTCCACCCTAGATACTCCCCCATATAGGAAGCATCAACATTTAGTCTAGACAAATAATAGCACTATGTTACACTAGACTGATGTACTCTTGCATCATCTACTCTGATGTATGAAGGGGTGTAACCACTAACGTACCTCTCACATACTCAAAATTCTCTTTGGGAAGAGGCTTGGTAAAAATATCTACAATCTACTCTTTAGTTCTTACATACTCCAATCAAATTTCCTTTTTTGCAACTTTCTCTCTCAACATGTGACATTTGATAGAAATGTGCTTAGTCTTAGAATGTATGAAAATGAGTTCAGTGAATTCTATCCTTATATCCTTCAACATCTGCTTCATCCAAACAACTTGATTACAATTGTTTTTTGCTGCAACATATTTTGCTTCAGCTGTGCTTTGTGAGGTACAATCTTACTTCTTGCTTAACCAAGAAACCAATCTTCCTCCAAGAAAGAAGGCTCTCCACCACTGGTGCTCTTTTTGTCATCCATGTTGCCTACCCAATCAATGCTAGTATAAGAATTTAAAGTAAAATCAATAGATCTATCATACCACAATTAGAACTCTAGTGTTCCTTTAAGATATCTAAATATCCTTTTGACTGCTACATAATGTGCTTCTTTGTGATCAGCATGAAATCTTGCAACAATTTCAACTACATTTTCTATATCTAGCCTTGTGTGAGTCATATATTACAACCCTCCAATCATAGATTTTTACTTCTTCTACTCAATAGTAGATGTCTCATCCTTTGTAGATAACTTGTGTCCAGTTACCATAGGTGTTCCAACTAGTTTACATGTTTCCAAATCAGACCTTTTCAGTAAATCTTTCAAATACTTAGTTTGAGAAATGAAGATTCCTTCTTTGTCCTACACAATCTATAATCCTAAGAAATATTTCATTTTTGCTATCATGCTAATTTCAAATTCCTTCTTCATTTCCTTTGCAAACTTGTCACTTTCATTTTCATTTCCTTCAAATATGATATCATCAATAAATATTACCAAAATCATCAATGCATCATCTATTTATTCCTAGTATTGATTACTATCTACCATATCTTTGCTAAATCCAAGCTTTGTTAAATGATTGTTCAACCTTTCATACCAAGTCCTAAGTGCTTGCTTTAAGCTATTTAATGCTTTCTTCAATATGCGCATTGTCCTTGTCATCTATTAAAGGACAACCTTTAGGTTGTTCTATGTATCCCTCTTCTTCAAGTTCTCCTTTCAGAAATGTTGACTTGACATCCATCTAATACACTTTGAACTTCTTATATGGTTGTATATGCAAAGAATAACCTTACTACTTCTATTCTTGCCATAGGAGAATAGGTTTCATCATAGTCTATTCCTTCTTTGTATGAGTAACCTTTACATACAATCTTGCTTTGTTCCTTACAACTTCACCTTATTTATTCATCTTGTTCTTGAATACCCTTTTTGTTCCTATCACATTCTTGTCTGCTAGTCTGGGGACTATATCCCATGTGTCATTCTTCACTATTTGATCCAATTCCTCTTTCATAGGTCGCTTCTAATAGTCATCTTTAAATGCTTCATCTGCATTCTTTGGTTCAATTTGAGATATTAGACATAGTTCTTCATTGATTTTGCTTCTTGTCATCACACCTTTATCTCTGCTTCCAATGATTTTCTCTAGTGGATGATTCTTTGTCATATTCTTACCAAAAGTAGGAGTTGTTATCTCAACTCTTAGCTCTGTTGAAGGTTCTGAGCTTTCTTCATGCCTTTTCTCTCCTTCATTCTACAAATCATTTTTAGTCTCAACGAATACTTCATCATTCTGTCTAAGAATTCTAGAATTATCCTCTTCTTTACAATCATCAATAATAGTTAACAAGGCTATCTCTTCTAATAGTTCCTCTTTCTTAGCCAATTTAAGCTCATTATCCTTATCATCATAATCATTCAAGAATCTTTCCATACTTGCTTTAAATTCTTCATCTTCATTAGAAATTGAACTCTTTCTAATTTTCCTGACTTTCTTAGGGCATGTAGATGGAAAATGAGCAAACACATTACATGTCCAACAAGAAATTTTTTTCATACATTCTTGTTTTCTTTTCGTAAGCAGTTCAATACCTTCCTTGATCTTCATGTCTTCTTCAAATTTGGATCTATTTGTGCCTCTATCCAGAAACTCAATGCTCAATTTTGTACACAATTCTAATCTCTCACAAAGAAGATCCATCTTTTGGGTGTTGAAATTTCCTCCATCAGATTTGGGGCTATCCTTTCTAAATATGTTTACCACGGATCTCCCAAAGTTGTTAAACTTTATCTTCAAGTACCTAATGCTCTAACACCAATTGTTAGAAACAATAGTCCATTGATATAACTGGGGGGGAGTGAATCAATTATGCACTAACTATCAACCTTAAATAATCTTAACCATTCAATCAAAGTAAACAACAACCATAAAAAGACACACATAGACAATTACACTAGATATGTTAACTAGAGAAACCCTTGATCAGAGGGAAAACCGTAGTGGGAATGATGCCCACATGATGATGTATTAATATAAATATTCCTTGTTAGAGGATGGACATTGCTAGGAGTCTATTACAATATTTAGAACATATGAGTCCATGTTAGGAGACATTGAATCATTCTTAGGAGATTTAAACCTTGTTAAGAGTTGTAGAAGATAGAAGAACCCAATGCCTTAATAGCTAATGGGAAAAGATCATCGAACTCCCTGTCCAACTAATATTTCAACTATTCCTTATAGAATAATTGTTTGTACTATTCTTTAACTTCTTTCCTCTATCTTGTCAACTAGACCAATCACTATCAGACCTTGTAGACTAGGTCACAAATGTCAGATCCAAGTATCAAACTTTAGATCTCACAATAAAACCTTGGCAATGAAGTTCTCTTCACCTTTGCTCTACTCTACTATCTTCGCATTCTGCTCTTCATGCTTCTTATAATAATTCATAAATCTCATGCATGATAAAGGAAAATGTCATTCCTTTATACTGAATCCATTAAAGAAATCATTGAGTTAGCTACTACACCTTCTCAATTAATTATTATAGGACCTCATTAAGAACATGTTACACTTAGTGATAACATTAATCTTCCACCTTGTAACTTGAGTCACTTTCCTTACATGTGACATTATGATGAGTGAATTAGATACATCATCTTCAAAACATCTTCTTCACATATTTAACTTTGGCTTCTTAGAATAACAAATCTACTAAGAGATGTAACAAATTTACCAAAACATGCCTTAGTAAACTCTATCTCAAAACAGTCATCACTAAAACTTGCATAACTTCTTCTAGACTTAATATCTTATTGTTTTGAGGTTAGCTGCATATACTAGACACTTAGTATAATCTCCTTTAACCTCACTTAGTGAAAATGCTCAACTAAATATTTGTACCAAATTGATCTTTACCATTTTTCTTCTATCTAATACCACATAAAATTACTATGTTGACATCAATGACAAACATAGTCATGAATGTAATATACCATTATGATAATGTTCTAACCATGTTTCTACAATACTCCCCCATAAAAGTATCATCAAAATTCATGCTTCCAACAAATATATGCCACGCAAATACAAAGCCTTAAATATGAGGAGAAAAGCACCAACACCTAGCAAGATTAGGTGAATACCTAAAATTGTGGTCATTTTGTTCCTATCTTTTGATATATAATCAAAAAATGGAAAATATTCTTTGAGAGTTTTAGGTCCAATTAGTGCATGTGGGACCAAGATGGTGGGAGTACTAGGAATTTCCCAATCATTGATGCAACCTTGACTATCATAATGGATGACTATAGGTTTTAGAGGCTTTGCAAATAGACCAACCAGTAACTTCTCTAACCACACTACTTCTTGAGTTTTCGTGGATCCGGATATGAACTCTACTTTGGTGAAACCTAGAGAAACAAAAGATTGCTTCTATATAATATTATATAATATAAAGGCTAATTTAAGAATTCCATAGGAAAAGAACTAGAAAGAAAATAATATCTACAATAACAAAAAGAGATAAACATTCGGATGCTCTAATTTTTGCTTTGCAACTTTTTCCAGTTTTGCCTCTCGAGATATATTTTGACTCACTCCCCATGTGTTACCTTTTTTCATTCCCTATGAATTGGTGTAAGGGCTTGGGATCCCTCCTAGTTTACTTAATCATAAATTATGAGACCGTGCTACTTTTGAAGAATTATTTAAAATGTGAGATTACAAAGTATATATTTTAATATATTAAGTGAGGTTGGATCCCAACCTATTATCATTTAAAATTTAAAAATAGAAAAGCACTTAGATATCTAGCTTGGAGCTAAAGGAGGCATTTCACAATTAAAAAAAATTAAGTCCGAAAATTGTAGGACCCCAATCCTTTAGCATTTGGTCTAATACAATCTCCAAGGGAAAACTAAATCATATGCTTTTTTACCCTTGATCTTTACTCAATCAAATTTTAGCTCATGAATACAAATTCATATATAATCTTGTCTAATTATTTGAAATGCATATTAATTATTAACTTTAAGGCATATATATGATTTTGTTAGTTATACACATACTTTCATGATTATTAGATTTCATATTCTAGTTTTACATTATATTAATTATTTTTAATAGTGTAATATGCAATCAAACATATTCTAGTTTAATAATTTATTAATCTTTTATTTATGCAGCATGAAAGCAATTATGGAAAAATGTGATTTTACCAAAGATGCAACTATGGAACATGCCAAACATCAAGATAAAAATGTAAGAAAATTTCTTAAAATATCTATTTTCTTCTTATAAAAAATGTTTATTTTATTACAATTTTTGTATTTAAACTTATGCAATTCATGCATTATTTTACAAATTTATTTAAATAATTTAATTATTTTTAGTGCATTATGGAAAGAGCTGGTGGATCACATATTGACTAGTTATATTTTATTGTAAACATATAATCATTCTTTCTACTCTCATAGTCACAAATTGACTCTCACTCTCTACATAATTTAATTCACATATTTTATATTATAGTGAATGAATACAATTTTTTAGAGTCATATTACTTTGATTTTACTCATTTCTAATAGGAAGCATTATTTAACCAAAAAATAAATTTACCAACTTTAACTAATATTGTGAACTAATAACATACAATACTTAAGATGTATTTACTAGGATTATTACAAGAAATAAAAACTAGAAGAAATCAAAATTAAAATTAAAATTATTTAAGTAAATTTCAGACAAAATTATTAAATATATGTTTTTGATTAAGGTAAAAATTGGGTTTAAAGGGATCTAAAATCCTTAACAAGTAGATTTTGACCAAGATATAGAACCCTAGATAAGATGTCAATGGAAATAGATAAAACATTACAAAAGAGCAACCAATGACCAAAACATATTCACTAGCATATAAATATAGATCATACAAAGTTATAGCTATGCAAGTGAATACACCACTAAAGGTCTCAACCTCATATCATGAAGTGTTTAAGGCTCATCAAAGCTTAAAAGTGAAACAAGGGTTTCTTCCATTATCTCTTAGCCTAGTAGTGTATACAAATGAACCATCCAATCAAGAGGTTTTTTTACATTCTCCAACCCATAAAAATACTCTTAAGAGATTTTTTAAAAATGACTATAAATATGGGGTTCTTCATGGGTTTTAACTTAACTCACATAGCCATATAAAATAGCTTAAAGAGATTAAGAAATGAAGAACCAAATGAAGAATTTGGTAACCGAGATTTAACATGGTACACAAACTATTATAGGATTTTGAGAGGATCCCCAAAATTGCATGGATTTTTCACATGCTCGCTTAACTTCCACACATAGTAAAAATATTAGATAGTAATAGAACAATCAAAGAACTTGTGGGATTTAACTTGGCTCCCATTACTGACATGCTAACTACAAAAGAATCACCAAACCAATCCTTCAACAACCCTCATAATAAAATCCTTGTCACATCAATATGAGAGGATGCCATCTTAATAAGATATATAGAGAATTAAAAACCCAATGAGAGAGGAAATAATAAATTCAACACCATGTCTAGCAATCACAATAAACTACAGAAAGAAAACTAAAATTTTCAACATCTCTAGAGCCATAATTCTCCACCATAGGAAATGCCATAAAATGAGCAAGGTAGAAGAGAGAGGAAAATAAAGGAAGAATGATTAACAACCATATTATAATCACATAACAATACTCCACATCAATAGTCCATCCTTAAGCATGTGAATCTATCCATGAACAAGAAGCCTAGTGAGGCAAATAAAGAAAAAAATAGAAATCCCAAAACAAGCCAAAACACCACACACTCTTAAGAAAAAAATAGAAAAAGGACAAATTAGACCATTTAAGACTTCTACAATCCACTTGGCTTTCAAAGAGAATAGTTCAAGAAAAATATAGGTGTCTGAAACCAATAAAGAAAATAAGACTCAAGTTCTATAGGATAAGAAAATTTAAAATGTAATAGAAATGGAGGTTGAACCACCTCCACAAAATTAAATAAAAATACTCTTTCTATGTTGGAATCATTTTAAATTGCAATAAAATATCAAACTATTAATGTCTGATAAAAATGTAAAATTTAATTGAACCAACATGAGGCTATTAAGCCATGTCATAAATCTCCAAGGAGAAGTTGAAAACCAATTCAATACTCTCCCCTTTAGTACCAACTAAGCCTTTAGCACCCACTAAAAGAAGGCTTGAACCTATAATTGAATGATTTGATACCAATTGTTTGAATCATTTATTATTGCATAAAAACATTGAACTATTAATAATTGATCCAAATGCTAGATTTAACTCAACTTATGGGAGGCTATTAATCCATGTCACTTATCTCCAAGGAGGTTCAAATCACCAAGTCAACACTATGTGGAAATCTAATGCCAAATACCAGAGAAATCCTTGTGCCACAAAAAATTTGAGTTAGTAAGACACACTCCTCCAAGACCAAATCTACTTCATCCAAGGCTAGGCAAAATCAAAACTAATTGATTTTACCAAGTTCATCATACAAAGCCTAACCAAAAAGGGAAGACAAAATTATTGCCAAAGATAAGTGCTAACACCTAGAATATCTCCAAAATAAACCCTTAGTAAAGCATTATAGAAATATAATAATGAATAGGGAGAGAGAAAACCCAAATTATGGAACTAGACAACAAAATAAAGTAGAGAAGAAGCCCCTACAAAAAATGGAAACACTAATACTACCATCACTCGGAGAATATATCAAATGAGAAAACCTCTTAGATGTAGAGGAATTCCTCTCAAACACCAAAAAAATGGGCCAACACCCCATGACTATAGAAAATTAGTTTCCTTATAAGAAAAAACCACAAAAAAAGTCTAAAATACCATTTTGTAATGATTAAATTGAATCTAACAATGGAGTCCTATTTTCTACAAATGTCAGAGCCTGCAAGAAGCCTATCAGTTGAGTTCAATGAAGAAAGGGGAAGAAGGTATCCTAACAGAACTAAAGAAAATTATCCACCCCAATGTAGAAACAAGAAGTAGATAAATTACCCAAAGATACACAAAGACCCCACAAAATAATAGAAAATTGTATGCTCTAACATGACCATACATAGACAAGAGTATAATAACCATCTTCATAATCCAGATTTTCATTAGAGAAGATATAATTCACTCCTCAATCACCTAAAACCATTGTCATTCCTATCTTACCTATTCCTATTCATTTACCTATAGTAAATGATTAAATGATATGTTTTTGTTAAGTATATTTAAGAATTAAACTTTAAAATTGATATATACGAGACATTTTCCACAAGATGTCAAATTGTGATATTTTCATTGATATACACATATGTATGTTTTTTATCAAACTCATTGACCTATGTTTCATGATTAGTGGTTAACAAAAAACTATCTCTCATCAAAATTAATGGAATGCTTAACACTCACTGCATCTAGGCGATGCTTAGTAGGGTCAAGCATCAAGCCTTCTAAGGAGGTTCCCCATTCCCATATTATTTTGATTCAAGTGTGCTTAACCATTCTAGAGTTTCCTCCAATTTTAAGCCCACATTTCTTACTACCATATTCATGAAACCTTAAAGAACTATTATGACTTAAGTATTTCTCATTTATGAGAACTTTTATCTCATTAATTGATAAGTAGGAGATTTTTTATGTTAAAAGTCAAAATGTGATATTACTATCAAAATTGATACATACATATAGATACATATTGATACATAGATATATAGATACACATTCATACTTACATATATAGATACACATACATATAAATTTTACACATACATCCATACATACATACATACAAATACATATTTATATATTTTATTCAATTTTATCATTAATATGATATTAAAATGATACCAAAATATAATATATACAAATAAGTTTTTAACATAATATACCATGTTAAAAATTATAATCGTTCCAATTTACTATTGATTTACCAACCATTTAATGCAAGATCAACAATCTCCTTCGGCCTTTCCTTAGTTCTTCCCTTTTCTATCATTTCTCCTAGGTGGAATTAGGGTAAAACATAATAGATCCTCTTTAAAGCTCATATTTTCATGGTGTTAAGGTTGAGGTAGGATCTATCCTCCTAGATCCTCCCTTCCCTTCACATAAATACTTGGAATCTACTATATGTACCAAAATAGTTATATCTCAGATTTTGTGCCTAATATTTGGGATCTAAGTCCCTTTTTGGGATCACAAAGGTTCTAGGCCTTGATTTTTAGGGATGTAGTGGACCCCTAACCAATTAGGAATGCACTACACTCTAGATAACTTTGCGGTGTTAATCTCTAGGTAGGTTTCCCTTTGGGAATTAGTCAATTTTGAACCCTATATAAGCCCTTCCATTTCCTCCATTTGGCATCTCATCTTTCATATACATAAGCACTCAAGCTTTCAAGTTTTCAATCATCCTTCAAGACTTCAAGGCATTTAAGCTATCTTTCCATTTAAGGTCGAGGATTCATACATTGAAGATATTGAAGGAGTTTATGCTAGATCTTCTATAGCATTTTCAACATTCAAGATCACCCTTCATATATTCAAGATCCTTTGTTGCATCTTTTACATTCATCATCTAAAGATATACATTCATAAGGTGGAATTAAATCAAATTCTTTCGTGAAAGTTTTGGTTTCACTTTGATTTCCTCTCTAGGGGTTTTGAAGTTGGGTCAAGGCTATTACATCTACATATTTGATTATATTCCAATTTCAAGAGCATATTCATATATTTACATTGTCTTATGTTAGATCTAACACTACTACTTGCTAGGATTCTATATTTATTTCATTTCTAGGTTAATTCCTAAATTGGGGTTTTACTAGGGGAAACCACCCCCCATCCCTCCAACTAAAAATAAATAAATCATTTATTTTTTAGGTTTTAGATCTTGGATTAGTGAACATGTTACAGATTTGATCCATATCCTTTTTGACTCCTTACAAAATTGGGAAGTTGAGATTAGTGTCACATTCATTCCTTTAGGGCTAACGAGCTCACCTTTGATACTTCAATAGTAACCAGGTGACCCTTGAAAGATTGTTGGGCAATTTCAAGGTTTAATTTGTCTCATTTTTTGGCCTCAATCCTAAATTGTAGCAATTTCTAAGATCATTGATAGCCTATTTTAATGTTTGTACTTGGTGATGTATGTGATCTCTCCCTTTCTATTTCCATAATTTAGATATGAATATTAATTTATTTATCTTCTTTCTCAAACCCATGTAAGGTGGAGGTGAGAGGGAAATAAATCCAAGTTATTCATATTTTTAACCATAAGATTCACACTAATATTTTCTCTTATATCAATCTAATTTAATCAAAATGGTTGGATCTTGGTCTCCCCCCATTATTACTATGTGATTTTTCTTCTTCCATTTTCTAATCATACATAAATTGGTAAAATTGGCACACTCTCTTCTTTAATTTTGGAGTTATATCCTTATATTTTCTTCTTCACCTTTCTTTATAATTGTTGTATCTGAACTGTGCCCTTTTTGGAGTTAGATTCTTTTCATCTTTCTCTTTATATATGTCTTCTCTTGGTTAATTGATATCTTGCATTATGATGATCTTTTTGTGTTTGACTATCCTTTTCAATATTATGCTTCTTGCATCTCTTTATGGTACTTATGATGTATATGAGAGTTCATGCATTTTATAGTGTTTGTAATGCCTCAGCTAGAGATCCTTCAAACAAGGATAAACAAAAACTAATATTTTTTTATTAGTTAAGAAGAAAAAACAACAACTACTACTACATAATAATGCAATAGAAGACTAACATAATCAACTACCAAAGATCCCTAAGCATCTCTACTAACCAAAAAATTCATTAACAAACTACATGAGCTTAGTATATAATATTCATTCCAAACTTACATAAAATATTCAATTGTGATATTCATTTTATAGACAATATTCAATATTTGTAAGTGTTTATCCATACAATTCAATTTACCATTAAGACAAGGAAATAATTCCAAAGGATAACAAATGATCCCTAAACATATCATAACTAAATGATCAAGCTATGTGGAGAAAGAACTCCCAAAAGGGTATCTAAATAATGTTTTAGATTTTACCAAAGAAGTTGGGAAGTACCTATTGATTGGATGAGAAGGTCTTCCAAAAGAGCCTAGGTGATACTTCATACTACATCTAGGTGATAGACCTTCTAAAGGAAGTGTGGTAAACCACATAAATTTAGTCTGATACTTTAGTAGTATTAGAATAAACCACAAAAAGGCACTAGTACAAAACCAAAAATATGTGACTAAAAAGTGATGTAGTGAGAATCTGAGGGTACCCCTATTGCAGGTAAACTAGATCCGTACAAATAATCACACAATCGAAACACAATAACAAAGCAACAACAATGCAAGATCTGATACCAAATCATAATACTTTAATCATAAATGTAACTGTTTACATGCAATATGCTAGACTGTAAGGCCTTTAGGATTAGGGCCAAACACAATAGAAAATACAAAATAATTTTGCAAGATATACCACAAGATCCAACTCACAATCCTAATCTCAGCTAGTCCTGATCCACACTTTGGTAGAAACCTCCAAGGAAATCTTTACTTGTGATCCTAATCCCAACAAGAAATCTCCTAGTTTTCAAGCCATGACTACTAGCTCTTCAAAGTTCACATCCCTTCTCCAAGATGGATCACTATGAATAAACACTCCACAAGACCCCCTACTTATAACCAAATAAGCCACAAGTTGGCCCAGATTATTAAAAATTAAATAAAATCTCTTACATTAAATATATGTTGAGCCACAAGTCGGCTACAACACAAATTAAATACTCAAAGTTGGCTAGAACATGAATTAATTACCAAATGCTAGCTCATAGACAACTTGGTACCTACATGAACCAAGATCAGATTGAGCATTAGAGAAACCAAGCCAAGCATCAACCAAACCACAAGCATCGTTGACCTCCTAGTGCATTATGAGAAACTAACATATGTTGAACATTTTAGTGAATGCTGAGAAACCCATACAAGTTGAGCATACAGAGAGTGTCAAGAAATTTGCATCTACAAAGCTCCTTTAGTGATCGAGCCCCTTTAATGACCAAGCTCCTCAGCCACAACTACACCCTTTAGTTACTGAGCACCACTGTTTTGACTAAGTTCACAACACTTATCCAAAATACCTCCAACTTGTACACACTTTCCCTTTCTCTTCTTCTTCTTCTTCACATCCATCCTAGGTGTGTTGTATATCTTTTTTCCACACTGGTCTCTAACCTTGTCAAAATCTACCAACTCAACTTAGCTACCAATACTTAGGTTCCTCCCACCAAACTCTTCATTCTATAAAGGAATTAGGGAATGATTCTTGCCATCTTTCTTAACAATAAAAAAATTCTTGACACAATCATGCACAACTCTGCAATCATACTGCCAAGGTCTACCAATCAATATTTGACAATTGTTCATGTCTACAACATAACACGACACTTAATCCTTATACTACC
Organism: Cupressus sempervirens; assembly: GCA_028749045.1. Lineage (NCBI taxonomy): Eukaryota > Viridiplantae > Streptophyta > Pinopsida > Cupressales > Cupressaceae > Cupressus > Cupressus sempervirens. The sequence continues at coordinate 57,974,367 of CM053788.1, read as the reverse complement.
CAATCTAGAAATCAAAAAAGCTTTGCTCCCTCACCTCCAAAGAATTCTTACCTTGCAACTAGCCAATCCTATAAGGATAAGGATGTCTCATTCTCTTCAAACCAAGTTTTTGAACCATCTCCTCAGCAACAAGGTTACCAGTATTAACACCATCCACAATCACATTGTAGAATTTAGCACTAGAATTACAACAAGTCTTGCACAAACTAGTCCTCCAACTGACCAATCAATACTTGCCAAGATAGAAAACTCTCTCCTTGCTTAGGTTGATTGTCTTAGACTACAACCTCATTTAGAAAAACAATTATCATGCCATGAGGACATTCAATGATCTATGCCCTTATTTAGAACATCTAAAACAACTACCTCTAAACTCACCTCCACCTATACTCCTTTTATGATCCATAGGTTTTGGTTCATCTTTTACACTTGGTTCAACCTTTGCCAAGCTATCCTACTTCTCCTTCCCTCTAACATTACCTTGACTTTTCCTCTTCAACTTATCTTGTACTTTTAGAGCATACTTATTAGAATCCTCAACCAAAGAAATATTGAGTATACCAACCTTGACCCAAATATTCAATTTTAAACCATTAATGTACCAAGCTACCTTCTCCTTTGATAATTCTCTGAGCTCTAACAAAATAGTCAACTTGTAGAACTCCTCAGTATAATCTTTCATAGTCATATCCTTTTGTTTCAGATTCTACAATCTCTTAAACAAATCAAGTTCATAATCAATAGGAATGAACTTAGCCTTCAAATTAGTTACCATTAGCCTCCATCTAGTGATCTTAATTCCACCTTCATCCTCTTTGTCTGTTTGCAGTTCTTTCCACCAAAGAGTAGCATGTCCTTTCAACTTAGTTTGTGCCAACCTCACTCTAAGTGGATCCTCGATATCCTCAAGCTCATAATAGTCTTTAAATTCAAAAATCCAATCAATTAGGTTTTTAGGAGTTAAAGTACATGAAAAATTACAAACCTCCATCTTATGCTTCAGCCTCAACTAAGATCTAGGTCTAGCAAACTGACCAACCCTAGTTTTAATAGGTTTCTCCACATGATCAGTTCTATCCTCACCACTAGATCTGACAATTTAAAAGTCTTCAAAAAATTCCTCATAACCATCATGAATACCCAATCTCCTAGGTACACCACCTAAAGCACTCACAATTTCAGCAATCATGTCACTCTTCATCAATGCAATCTCATATCTAAATTTTGCTCCAATATTCTCTTAGATCCTTTCTTTTACAACATCATGGATCATCAATTTCCTTGGTGCAATCTTCTTTCAAGTATCTTCCAAGATTTCTTAAACCCTTTGCAATAGATCCACAAATAAAGAAGATCAACCAGCTCTAATAGGCCAATCTTCTCTTCCAACCTTCACCCAAATCCTGGTGCAAATTACCTCAAGTTTGGAAATCTGTCCACACACTCAAGAACACATTCACTCTAATACCACTTGATGCAACAAGAATCAAAGGGTACCCCTATTGGAGGTAAATTGGATCCCTATAAATAACCATACAGTGGAAGCACAATAATAAAGAAACAACAATTCAAGATCTAATACCAAATCACAATATTTTATTCATAAATATAACTATTTACATGTAATATGCCCTGTTGTAAGGCCTTCTGGGTTAGGGCCAAATACAAAAAAAATACAAAATAGTTCTGCAAGATCCCACAAGATCCAACTCATAATCCTAATCTAAGCTAGTTTATATCCACACTCTGGTAGAAACCTCCAAGGAAATCTTAATTTGTGCTCACTAGCCCACCAAGCAATCTCCTAGTTTTCAAACTGCAACTACTAGCTCTTGAAATTTTGCATCCTCTTCTCCAAGATAGATCACCATGACTAAAGACTCCACAAGATCCCCTACTTATACCTAACTAAGCCACAATTGGGCCCTATTAATTACAAATTAAATAAAAACCCTTACACTAAATATATGTTGAACCATAAGTTGGCTACAATGCAAATTAAATACCCAAAGTTTGCTACAAAATGAATGAATTACCAAAAATTGTCTCATAGACAACTTGGTACCTACAAGAACCAAGACTAGATCAAGCATCAAAGAAACCAAGCCGAGCATTATCCAAACCAAAAGCATCACCAAGCTCCTAGTGCATGCTGAGCAACCAAAATATGTCAAGCACTATAGTGAATGCCAAGAAACCTATACAAGCTGAGTACATAGAGAGTGTCGAGAAATCTATATCTATCAAGCCCCTTCAATGACTAAGCCTCTTCAATGATTGAGCTTGTTAGCCACAACTACGCCCTTCTATGACCGAGAACCACTATTTGGTGACTGAGTCCATAAAACTTAGCCAAAATACCTCCAACATGCAAATTGCTAAAAACCTTAGGATGCTCGTGCATCAAAAAACAATCAAAACTTGTATATATGTGACTAAACTTAGTCATATGACTAATAGTAGTTAATATCCAATCATTTATAACAATAATAAATTTGCTACTAAGAAATTTTAGTCATTTAATTGATCTTTGATTTAGTCATATATTTAGTAGTATATATAGTACTATATTTAGTAGTATTTTTAATGATGTGGGTCATCACATGTTTAGTATTTTATTTAATCACATATTTAGTTGTATATTTTATAGTTGATTTGTTCAAATATTTTGTAGTTCATATTTAATCCTATATTTGGTCACATATTTAGTAGCATATGTAGTGGTATATTTGATCAAATATTTATTAGCATATTTAGTAGTGATATTTGGTCATAATAGGGCACATTGAATCAAACCACCATCCATCTACTTCTGAAGCAGGTGCTCGTCCATTGAGCTAGCACCCTTTAAAGAATGATTATTCAATGTGTAACTTTCTACATTGCCTTGGTTCTTATCTTTTGAGCTAATCCCAATCATTTATTTAGTGATTTATACTTATTTTGAAGTTTATCTAGTTCCTTTGATGTGTAAATAGGGGAAACACTCACTTTTAGAAATTCTTGAAATAAGTAATCATCACTTAATTCAAACGATGTTTTAGATCCTAAGTGGCCATATTTGTATACCCTAATTGGGAAAATGTTCATCTGGAAAAGTACCCTCTTCTACTACTTCTATTGTGGCATTTAAAACATTTAATATAACTCTTCCTTTATTCTCCTCAACTTCTACCTCATTAGCTCAACCAATATACTGAAAAAAAAACTAGGTATGCCAAATATCATTAACTTCTTGTTATTCTTGTATTAAAACATGGGCTTGAACATAAAATTTTAAAAATTTGAATTGAAAAAAAACCTCTTAAGGGCTAGGAAATTTGAAAAGTCAAGGTTAAAACCTTAAGAAAATATATATTTAAAAAAAAAGTTAATTCAGAACCTTAAGAACAACAACCCCCTTGATAATTTTTTCAACCTCGCATGATATATTTCTTTTTCATAATGTGATGTGCTTGCTATATAATATTAGTTTGAATTTGCTTGTCATGATGATTAATAGGTTAATAAAATAAATGAATAACTTGACCATGGAGAAAGCATCTAAAACCTAAGGAAAGTCATACATCTCCAAGACGCAACCTAAAAATACTCTCTGGTCATTCAAGATAATATAGGAACCTCTTGTAGCTATCCATAGAGCACAAAATTGGCAGGACATTCCAAAATAAATATTTGGAAGAAAGGGGCATGATAGTTTGTGTTTATAGGTTGAAAGTCCTTGGAACATTCTACACTATGGCTGAATACTGGAATGAATTAGTAGTTTCAACCAGTTGCACCTCACCTTCATTTATTTTTTTATTAATACAAGGACCAAAAATATCAGTGACTCAAAAATAATTGTTAAATATGAAATCAACAAGTATATAAGTTACAAGATATTATATAATAAATAAATAAATAAAATCCCAACACACAAATTTACCATATACTGCAACATGTTGTACTTGCAACTTATGTCATGAGATTTGCACCAACATTTTTAAATTTATAACTGAAATTGATACTTTTTTTTAATAGTATTGTCATCATTTGTATTCTTTAGAGATCCATATCTTTGTTCAATAACCATAGTCTAGCCCTTCATAAGTCAACAAAATAAATAAGAAATACAACACAATACTTGGCATGGATACTTCCAATCTAACCCTACTAAATAACACCACTAGCATTAAATCACTATAACTTTCAATCATAGATTATCTTAGGTCCTATTGCCACTTGCATGGAATTTGAAATTTTCTCCACTTGCTACAACATTATAGATTTCGATTCAATGTCAAATTCAATCTCTTTTGTAGCCTAATGTCCTCTCCAACTGAGCTTGTTGGCACCCTAATAATGATGATCATAAATACCATTAGAATGAGAAATGGAATTTGAAGCACACCTTATAAAGTTTTAAAGGCTTTTTAGAATCATAAACTTATTAAATTATTCCTTTTCTAAAATATAGATATTGACAAAGTCTTCATGATTTATAATATCAAATGTCTTTTTTAATCCTATTATAGCTGATTTAAAAATAGAGACTACATTGCAATCTTCTTAATTTTTCTTCAAGATTCTTTGAATAAAACTAAGGATCACTAATGTGTTTATAGCTTCTGTTCCTCCTAAAAAAGAATAATGAAAATTCAAGTGCAAGTAAATAAAGAAAGTAAATCTATATAATTGTGAAAAGAATAATTAAGTGAGAATAATTTGCATCTAGAAAGTTCCTACATTTACACAAAACTTAGTTACTATCTTTGCACCATGTGAAAACAATAAGCCAAAGTGAAGTGACGTTGAACAAGAATGAGAAGTAGAATAAATAAAGAATCAACTACAAACATTATGCAGTATAAATGGACCTATTTACAAGAGAAGTAAAGAATTGTTGTAGATGCAACAATTTTGAATAAAGAGTAACTTTAGAAGGCAATAATCAAAGAGAATTAGAACTGGTATGAGGGTAGTGATTTAGGCAAAGACAGATCTATTATTCCCAACTAACATAGTATAAATTATATCATTATTGTAGTCTTTTATAAGGTAAAGGTTGCAATACAAAGTATTGATATTTGAATGTAAGAAACAAATGTGCAATTCACAAAATAATAGTTGGCAAACTCACATGAATTTTTCAATTAAGTCATCTTGAATAAATGCATGGTGATTACCAATTATGAGATAGCGATTACTAGTGGATAAAAATATTAAAAGAAGAATGATTAATTATTCATACTACAAGAAAAATGGAAGAAAGTTACAATGGAAAAGTGTAGACCCTTTTCAAGAAGGCAATTGTAAAACATGACATGAAAAGTTTCATTGACTTCCTAGCAGGGATAGATACAATGTTTAGCATAGAGCAACTAAATAGGATATTTGAGCAAAGTTAAGGACTCATTTTCCTCTTTCACCAGCTATTGACCATATTTGTAATCTTCTATATTATCCACCTTTATATGGGGGGCTACTCCCTGAGGTAGTGATTTACCTTATGAAAACTAATAATGAAAATGATTAGCAAAGCAAAAGTAATCAAGGTTTTATTTATTTAGAAAGAAAAAGGGATTAGCAACAAGGAAATGATCATTATAAAATTAGTTTAAATATGATAAATTTGCAACTTCACATAGTAAGAAGAATATTCTATGTATGGAATCACCTGAACTAATGATTAAGATTGAAGTGATCACTCCAAAAGAGCAAAATAGAGATCAAAATAAGTGTGAGAAACAATGGTGTGAGTTCAAAGACTACCAAGAACACTGCTGAAAAGTAAGATAGTGCAAATCTAATGAAGATAAGATATAGAAGACTATTGTAGATTCATGAAGGCTGGAATGCATAGATTTATGAGGAGCATATAGAAGACTATACAAATTTATATTGAATATATGAAAGACTATTTAAAAATTATAAAGGATTGTATGGAAAGATTATGATAGGTATTTGAGTAGATATAGGAAATATATGTGATATATCATATTATAGAAGAGAAAAACAATGAGGAGGATTTCATACAGAAATAGAGAAGAATTTGGAGTAGTGCCATGAAGCATATTTAAGAAAACATTGTGAGAAATAATATGACAGCTTTATAAATGTTTGAGTAGATTGTAATCAGTTTTGTGGAAGATTCTAGTCACCATAATAATAGTTTCCAAAAGAAAAATTTATCCATCATCTATTATAGGAGCAACATTAATAAGGTGGAAAGTTGAATAATGGGTTAGTACTTTTAACCCTATGAAGGTTTGGTCCCCCTAAAAGAATGAGGTTGATGATTTTAAAATAACAAGATATAGGTGCCTCTAGTGGGAAAATTCTCACAAATAGAATGATGGATTGTTGCCTCTAGTGAGGAGAAGTCTCAAGAAATGAATCAGCTATTGTTGCCTCTAGTAAGTTGAGTATACCAACTTTGTAAATTTTATATAAAAGCCTTAATCTATCATGGTTTTATACCATTGGTGTTTCCACTTATATTTCATTCCCTATCAGTGTTTCATTAGACTTAGATTTCATTTGAGTTAATATGCAACAATGATCAGGCTTTAAGATTAAGCTATATGCTTATGATATTAAGTTGGAAAAGTAAAGTTTGTTGTTATATTGATTCACTACCCCACCTCCACAAAATAGCTTTTTTCCCATTACAACTAATGAACATGTGTTGAAAAAGAATAAACCTTTAGATGATGTTTTCCCAAAGGAGGCTGGAGTTGGCCATATGTCATGGGTAGAAAAATTTCACTAGAAGATACATCCAAAAGCTTCAGCAAATCACTTGCAACATTGGAATTTAAAAAAAAAAATTTTCAATAAAGAGCTTTCAAGAAGTAGACAAGGAAAGTCATCATTTATTATTCACAAGGCACTTCCTATATTTATTCATAAATAAGACTATCCACATTTACAAATTGTTCCTAATCTTCCACATCATCTGCATGTAGTAATGCTTGCCATATATTATCAAACTCAAGTCTTCAAATAATCATTTATCTAGAAAAGAAAATTAAGTTAGCCTTGGTTTTGCATTGGAAGGATCAAAAATTACCATACAATTGAAGATATGTATCTCAATGACACTTACCAAGTCTCTGTAGCATGCCATCCACAATCTCAGGATTTGCAACAAAATTGACTCTAGAATATGGTGTCCACAACCACCACCTCCTCTACTAGTTGTTGATCACTTTGTATCCAACACAGAGATACAAACAAATAAAGAATACACTAGGGAAGATGTTAATTGTGAATCTTCTAAAGCATGGTGAAAAAGCCTTCCCACAAAATTGCACATCAATATAAATATGTCAAAGACACTACCGATAAATATAAAAGATAATTTAAACTGTACAAAAATCCATGTTGTAGTTCACACCTTGGGCATGGAAGCTTTGTAGCAAGAGTAGAAAGTGTTGAGCGAGTTATAGCATAGAGTGTCTCTATTGCATTAATGTGTACCTCAAGAGGACTCTTCTTAACAATTTTTTTTTTTCTAAATTAGCAAGCTTTTTAAGAATCCCAAAGACCCAAATGCATTGTCTACCTAGAGATAAAACACAAGAATTCTAGAACAATGAGAATTGTTCAACATATTTATAGGTGAACTCAATTTTTCTACAATCAAGTCGAGAAAGTCTATATCAACTAGCCATTGTATGGCATCAATGTATCTTGCAAACATATGATTATCTACTCTAACTAATCAAATTAACACCTTCATTTAAAAATGCATAGTTAGAGAAATAGTTTAATAGTTCAATAAAAACCAGATTTTTAACTTATTTACACTTTTGTGTGCCTATGCAAAAAATTAAATGAAATAATTTAATTTTCCTTTAAGTGATTTTTTTTTTAGTTGTTCACATAGAGTCTCAGCAATAGAATCCTTCAAAGAAAAGATGGATTAAATTAAACTTTGAATTTGTAGTAAGGGATTTGAAAGGATTGCAGCAGTGGCTAAGAATCTATTTGAGGGAACAAATAATGAAGCCAGAGTTGGAGCCCAAGCTATTTTTCTAGCCATCAACATGGCTAGGCAATTCAATGTGAAGAAAATCCATTCGTAGGTTGGCTTTCTACTAACATTTAACAAAATTAATAAAATAGAGACACAGATTAGGTATCTCAACTAGCCAATAAAAGAAATCATATCACTTCTAGGGGCCTTTGAAGGTTTTAGAGTGACCAATTCCAAGAGATATGAGAATGATGAGGAGGACGTCAAGTAGAAGTTGATGGTCAAGTTGATAGAACTAGGAAAACATGTTATTGCAGACTTCTAGGAGATCAAAGCATAATGGTTTGAACTTAAGACTAGTAGATAGAGTCATTGTTTATGCCTTAATGGACTAGGATAGTGTATTTTGTACACACCTGCATTTTTTAAAATACCAAGCTAGCAGTCAAATTTCAAATTTGAATTGATACCTTCTTCCACCTTTGTATTATAGTTGTCAATGGAAACATGGGTGGAATTGAATATTTTCTTTGCATTATAGTTTAATGATGATATATGATCATTAAATGAAATGGAGGCAAGTGGAAATTAAAATCATTGGGATCATGCTAAATAAAGGAAATGCTTGGGAAATTATTAACATTTAGAAGTATCTAGAATTGGTCAAGCCACATATGTTGGAAGATGAGTTAGGGATCAAAAAAATCATGCCAAGTTGTGAGTTATAAATAGATTTTGACCCTTTTTCATGTCCTCTTTTCAAATAATTAAAAATAATAATCTTTCCTAAGGCAGGCAGGCCCAAAAAGGTGAAGTTTCAGCAAGAGGGGCTAATCTTTGGAAACCAATGGACTAATAAATAAAAATTATTATTAAAATATCTTTTATTAACCCCTCTTAGATGTGAGTTAGGTTTATCCCCTCTTTTAAGGGATTTGGAGGCATTTTGGGCTCATTCTAGAACTTGATTTTTGCTCATTGCTTTGTTGTTCTTCAAAGGCTGCCAAACTTGTAGAGAAGGAGACCCAAGGATGGGAGTTTGTAGGTTTATAAGAAGGCTAAGGATGGGATTTTAAAGCCATTCCATGTGCAAGCTCATGCAGAGTTTTCCCTTGTGTTGAACAGTGCAAATTTGCGAGTTTTCGAGTGTGTTTTTTGTAAGAGTTTGGTGTTTCCGGTTGAGTATTTCTTATCAGTTTGGGTCACTACTATATTTCAGACATTTAGATGTTAAAATAGGGCTGAATATTTTTATTTGGTCATGGTTATACTTTTGTGATAGATTATTAGTGTTTTTGTGATATTTTCGGGCTATTTTGTGTTATTTTCGAGAGCCCGATGACCATTGTTTTTGTCCTCCATTTGGGAGTTGTTGCATAAATGTTATACAGATCTAAAAATTCCATTTTTTAGGCCATTATGCTAGTTAAATTTCTGTAAAAATGTCCACTTTCAGATTTATTAATAATATGTGAAGCTGTGAAGTTTTTGGCACTATTTCAGGCATACCCAATTTGGGTTTTATTGAAAAATTGGTGGATCTTTGAAATGTTGGTTGTTTGATTTTAAAAACCTGATTAGAGGCTTTAAATATAATATAAAATTAGAAAAGGGACATTTTAGTGGTATCAGAGCTATGATCTTGCCAGCTTGAGGGTTTGTAGAAGTTTGCATGCAACTAAGTGAAAGAGAAAAGAGATATTTGCAGCGAGAAAAGAATAAAGAAATTTTGATCAAACCTCTAGTTGAAAGTAAAAATGAAAAATCTAAGGAAGGAAAACGTATGGCTGATCTAGATGAGATGGCAAAGAAATTCTTCCAAGACATCCAAAATACTCAAAAGCAAATAGTGGATAGTTTGGCAGAAACTAGAGAGGCTTTGTGAATATTGACAGAAAATCTTCAAGGAGTTGCATCTATTAATGAGAAAGGGAGCACTTCAGAGGAACCAAGAAATATAAAACCCACACCCTCTAAATCAACAAAAACAATTTTTTTTCCTACAGATGAGCCACCAGTGCCAAATCCAACCCTTAATCTCATGGAAGAGGTTACAGGTAACTTGATTGCATTAAGAGCTACTTACAATGGCTTAGATGATGACTTTTGCAGTTCAATTCCTTTTAGAGAATATGTAGATATGATGAACACTTTGATGCCCAAGAAAGAGTACAAGAGGGAGCACGACATAAGTGGAAGAGATCTCAAAAATAAAATAAGCAAGTTTTCAGCACCTACTTTTGATGGAACAAATAAAATTTCAGCTAGAGCATGGCTACAAAAATTACAGACCTTCTTCACACTTAACCCCATGAAGGAGAGTGATGCTATTCAATTTGCAAGTCTACACTTGGAAGATGCAGCCTATGATTGGTGGTATCATGGAATGACTACTCAAGGTCATGATCAGGTAACTACATTTGATGATTTCAGTCAAAGAGAGATAGATTTGACCTCAAGGATGATGAAGAGTATTTTAAAGAATTGTCAAAGTTGAAGCAAACCAAATTAGTTAATGAGTATATAGAAGAGTTTCAAAAATTAGCTATTATGGTACCTAATATGAGTGAAAAGAGGATTGTTTATCTTTTTCTTGATGGTTTGGAAGATTCTGTTAAGGGTTTGGTTAAGGCTTTCTCACCCTCAACCTTATAGTAAGCTATCAAAAGAAGCTTGCAACTTGAAACTTGCGTACCTATGAGACCAGTCACTAATCAAATACCCCCAAATCCTTGGCAACATAAGGGGAATTTTTAGAAAAATACTTTTCCAACACTACCACCAAAAGATGTGATAAATGTGGCAAAAAATAAGGTAGATGAAGAGACTAGGAGTGAATTATGAAGGAAAAAGCTTTGTTTCACTTGTAGAGAACCATGGGTTCTAGGACATAGATGTTTGGGGAAAGGTCAAGTGCATTATATTGAAGTTGCTTTAGAATCTTATTTAGATGAGTATGAGGAATTTCATGACACTAAGGAGGAGGAAGAAGAAGAAAAAGAAAAAGAAATCAGCAAGGATGGTACTTTAGCAGCATTATCAGGAGTCCCAAGATACCATCCCTTTCAAATTTGAGGGGTACTAGTAGGGCAAAGGTTGAAAGTTCTTCTTGATAACTTGGGGCAACTCACAATTTTATTGATGAGGGATTTTTCATGAAAAGAGGGCTTAAAGTAAAAGATTTTGAGGGATTCAATGTTACTGTAGTTGATGGATTCACTATGCCTTGCACACGGGTGGTGAAACAACTCAAGATGACCTTAGGAGATTATGAGTTATGTGATGGCTTCTATGTTGTTGGCATTGGGGAGACAGATCTTGTATTGGGTGTTCAATGGTTGCACTCTATTGGAGGCTATTACATGAACCATCAAACTATGGAGTTTAAATTTCATTCCAATGGGAAAGAAGTCTTATTGAGAGGCTTATCGAATGGAGCACCTAAGGCAGTCTTTGCAAAGAGGATGGAGAGAACTTTTCGAAGAGGCCAAGTAGCATGGGCAACAAGAGTCATAATCCATCCAACAAGCTCTCCAAAGAATCAAGGTAATTTCTATTTTGAAATTCAAAATATTCTTGATAAGCACAGTATAGTTTTCAATGACTTGCCTATAGGATTACCACCAGATAAAGGTTTCAAGCATGTTATAGAGTTAGAACAGGGTGCCAAACCAGTTATAACAACCCCATACCACAATTCAAGAGGTTATAAGGAAGAAATTGAAAAACTATTAAGGAATTCCTGGACATGGGATTCATAAGGCCTAGCTCTAGTCCATTTGCATCATCTGTGGTACTTCTCAAGAAAAAGGATGGTACAATGAGAATGTGTATAGACTACAGGGCTCTAAAAAAGAAGACCATAAAAAATAGGTATCCCATACCACGCATCGATGAACTCATTGATGAGTTACATGGTGCTGTATATTTCTCAAAAGTTGACTTATGATCAAGGTACCTTTAAATTCTAATGAGGAGTGAAGATGTGGAAAATACTACTTTTAGATGTCACTATGGGCACTTTGAATTTCTTGTTATGCCATTTGGCCTCACTAATGCACCTACAAAATTCCAATCTTGTATGAATAAGGTATTCAACTAGCATCTTCAAAAATTTGTTTTGGTATTTTTTGATGATATCTTGATTTACAGTAAAACATGGGAAGAGCATCTAAAGCACATAGACATTGTTTTGGGAATTTTGGAACAACAATCTATGCTAAGCTATCTAAATGTGATTTTGGTTTGATAGAGATCCTATATTTGGGACATATTATAACTTCTAAAGGAGTACAGGTTTATCAACAAAAAATCTAGGCAATTTTGGATTGGCCTCCACTCACTAATCTTACACAGTTGAGAGGTTTCTTTGGGTTATGTAGCTACTATAGGAGGTTTGCCAAGGGATTTTCTCAGCTTGCTGCCCCCTTGACTAATTTGAAAAAGAAAGGAGCTTTTTTTTGGACAGAAAAGGCACAAAAAACATTTGATAAGCTTAAGGAGGTAATGAGTTCATGCCCTATGCTTGCAATTCCAAATTTCTCTTTACCTTTTGTTGTTGAATGTGATGCTTTTGGAGAAGGTATAGGGGATGTCCTAACTCAAAGGGGACATTTAATAGAATTTAATAGTAGGAAACTAAATCAATCAGAGAAAATTTACTCCATCTATGATAAGGAAATGTTGGCAATCATGCATGCACTTCATAAGTTTAGACAATATTTGGTATGTGGGAAATTCATTGTAAAGATAGACCATAATAGCCTCAGGTTCTTCTTGAACCAAAGGGATTTGAATGATTGTCAACAAAAATGGGTAAGAAAATTAAAAGCTTATGATTTTGATATTGAATACATGAAAGGAAAGAAAAATGTGGTTGTTGATGCTCTCTCAAGAAAGCCCACTCTGTGTTCCTTAACATCTATCTCTGTTGATTGGAAAGTCTCCGTAATTTTAGAGTATGCTAAAGATTCCTTTGCCACCAAGATTTTGGATAAGTTAGTAGATGATAATAGGAATAAGGTTGTTGATGAATTGATTTATTACAAGAACAACATCTTCTTAGTGCTAGGATCAAAAACTAAGGAAAGGATATTGAGGGCCTTTCATGACACACATTTGGCTGGTCATCAAGCATACTTCAAGACATACAGGAAAATTTGAGAGCAGTTTTCATGGAAGGGTATGAAGGAGGATGTCCTTAAACACATTAAGGAATGTATGGAATGCCAACAAAGAAAGAGTGAGAAAAAATTTCCTGCAGGGTTGTTGCAGCCACTTCCTATTCCTAAACAAAAATGGGAAAGTATTTCCATGGACTTCATCACTAGGTTGCCTAAGGTTCAAGGTAAGGATTTCATATATGTGTTGGTAGATAGACTAACTAAGTATGCACATTTCTTTCCTATCACATCCGATTTCAAGGCATCACAAGTGGCCGAATTGTTCTTCAAGGAAATTTTAAGATTACATGGCTTGCCTAGAAACATTGTTAGTGACTGGGACAGTAGATTCCTCAGCTCTTTTTGGAAGGATCTCTTTCATTTGGTAGGAACTAAACTCACTCCCAATACTAGCTATCACCCTCAAAAAGATGGACAAAAAGAGATAGTTAATAAATGGATAGAGGGATATTTGAGGAGCTATGTTTCAAATCAACAACATGCTTGGGTGAAATGGTTGCACCTAGGAGAGTATTGTTACAATACACCTCATCACATGTCTATTGGTATGCCTCCTTTTCATGCTCTTTATGGTTATAATGCCCTTTCTTTTGTTGATCTAGTACTTTCAAATAGTAGAGTACCTGTAGCAAGTGATTTCGTTAAGCAAAGCCAAAACATAATAAGGTCCCTTAAGGATAATCTACAACATGTACAGAACCAATAGAAGTTGTATGCTGATAGGAAAAGGACCGATAGATCTTTTGAGGTGGGAGATTTGGTATTTTTCAGGTTGCAGCCATTCAAGAAAAGCACCTTGAAGAGGAGTGGGGTAGAGAAACTCAAGCCAAGGTTCTATGGGCCTTATAAGATCACCAAGAAGGTAGGAGAGGTAGCTTATGAATTGGAGCTCCCACCAAATAGCAAAATACATAATGTTTTCCATGTATCTTGCCTAAAGAAGGTTCTAGGACAACAAACCATAGTATCTATAGAATTACCACCTCTTGATGATGAAGGGAAATTAGTTTTGATACCAGAAGAGATTTTGGATACAAGAGAGAAAAGATTGAGAAATAGGAGCATCATAGAGCATTTGGTCAAATGGAAAGGATTACCACTGGAGGATGCAACTTGGGAAGGAGCACATATTCTTGAGCATTCCAACCTTCATTTCTTGAGGAAAAGAAATAATTGGGAGGGGAGGACTTGTCATGTCCCTTTTTCAAATAATTAAAAATAATAATCTTTGCTAAGGCAGGAAAGCCCAAAAAGGTGAAGTTTCGGCAAAAGGGGCTAATCTTTGGAAACCAATGGAATAATATATGAAAATTATTATTAAAATATGTTTTATTAACCCCTATTGGACATGAGTTAGGGTTATGCCCTCTTTTAAGGGATTTGGAGGCATTTTGGGCTCATTCCAGAACTTGATTTTTGCTCATTGCTTTGTTGTTCTTTAGAGGCTATCAAACTTGTGGAGAAGGAGACCCAAGTATGGGAGTTTTTAGGTTTTTAGGAAGGATAATGATGGGATTTTAAATCCATTCCATGTGCAAGCTCATGTAGATTTTTCCCTTGTGCTGAACAGTGCAAATTTGTGAGTTTTTAGGTGTGTTTTTTGTAAGAGTTTGGTGTTTCCGGTTGAGTATTTCTTATCATTTTGGGTTGCTGCTATATTTTAGACATTTAGATGTTAAAATAGGGCTGAATATTTTTATTTGGTTGTGGTTCTACTTCTGTGATAGATTATTAGTGTTTTTGTGGTGTTTCTGGGCTATTTTGTGTTATTTTTGGGAGCTCGATGAGCATTGTTTTTGTCCTTTGTTTGGGAGCTGTTGTGTAAATGCTATACAGATATGGAAATTTCATTTTGTAGGCCATTATGCTGGTGAAATTTGTATAAAAATTTCCACTTTCATATTTATTAATAATATGTGAAGCTGTGAAGTTTTTGGCACTATTTCAGGCATACCTGATTTGGGTTTTATTGAGAAATTGGTCAATCTTTGAAATGTTGGTTGTTTGATTTTAAAAACCTGAATAGAGGCTTTAAATATCATATAAAATTAGAAAGGGGACATTTCACCCTTGTTGATTAAAAGTAGATTCAAATGTAATTTAACTTCACTCTCAAAATCCTTGAGTAGTAACAACATTTTGTTTGAAGAGCCTTCAAGGAGAAGGATGATGGGTATATTTCTGATTGGCTACCCTAAATTCTAGAATATTATGGATGTCTTGCATGGGGAAGAATCCATGTTTATAGATCATATAAATATGGAAATATTATGATGCAGTCATGTGTTAGGTCTAACACATGATATGATTCAATGCTCGCAATGGATGAGGCATGGGCTTGGATTCAAAGTCACTAAAGAAAATTGGTAGATGGTTGAGGGTAAATGACATACATAGAAATTTTTTCAGTTTTACATGCATCATCATGCTTTGAAAAAAGAATTGAGGTGACTCAAGATGGTTGCATGCTTCCCAAGAAATTCTTGAAGGAGATGGAGGTTTTAAAATTAGAGAAGGATAGAGCACACTATCTGGAAAGGAAATCTAAATCACAAATTAGAGATGATTTATTTATACTAGAAGTATCCTTAGTGGAAGAAATAAATTAGACACTGAAACCATATTAGTTCATACAAAGTATGAGAGAGATTAATACCATAAAGTCAACATTATCAACTGCAATACACTTTATAACATCTATTATATGTTGGTGACATGGAAAACAAATTAATTGCATGATGTACTCTAATAATACATTTACACCAAGCATCTTGATTTCTGCCTTCAACTCCAACAAATCTCCTATAAAAAATAATGTAAGAAAAGAAGAAATATGAGAAAACTGATGGTTTAGTTACCTCCATGATAACAAATGTGGATGTTTTTAAGTTAACCTTTCAAGTAACAAATGTTTTTATTACATTTTAGTTTATTCATATAGAATGATTAGATTGATCAATGCATATCTAATGTGTGACTAACAAATGATAAAACATCAATTTTGAGAGAAGTTATATGCTATTACTTGGCCAATATTTAAAGCCTTTTGTTTAATATTTGAGTGAACTTACTTCCCCACCCAAATGTAGATAATCAAAAGGAAATTCAAAATTGTCATATCTTTGGACATTAGATAATCTTGAGCAAAGTTGAATATTCGTGCATATCTAATGTGTGAATAAATAATAATAATAAGTCAATTTTGAAGACGTGTGTTCTATTATCCAACCAATCTTTAAAGCCTTTTTTTTAATCTTTGAGTCAAACTACTTCCCTACCCAAACATAGATCATTGAATGGAAATCCAAAATCATCATATCTCCAGTCATTAGATCATCTTAAACAAGGTTGAATATCTGTGTTGTCAACATCTAAGAATAATTTAAAAAATACACGTGAGAAAAATAAAGAAATGGATAAATGAGGAAAAACCTTAAAAAGAGCAACCCACACTAGTACAAGTATGAATAGAATCATGAGGAACCCAAAAATAAGTGCAAGCAAATGAAGACTATCCAAGCAAGAAACATTGTATTTCATTTGGTTTAAAATAATATTAAAAAAACAAAGACATTCCTCTCATAGACATTGCATTTAATTATAATAGGGTTGTTATCTTTATTTTCAAGATTTATTCATGATCTTCAAGATATCTTATTCCATGAATTTGATAACACTTTAGTGTTTTATTTCATTGAGGTTCATCTTTTAAAGGATTATGTTATTCAAGATCTAGTGAGTCATGATAATGTTACTATTTGGGATCAACCCTTAGATAGGAATATTGACTATTCCCTCTTTTGTGGATGCTCTTTGAGTTATGATTATTCCTCCCCTAATTATTCTACTATTTGAGATGAAACCTTGGATAAGGAAATAGATTACTCCCTTACTCATTAAGCAATTTTTTTACAATCGAAGGATAACATAATTATTCCTCCTAATAATAAACCACTTCCCATGCATTTCATTGCTTCTATAGATGAGGCCTTGATGAGTTATATTTTTCATTTAATTAAAGTACCTTACAAGTGGAGGATCACACCCTTGATGGTTCTTCTTGTTCCTTTCAAGATATATTTTAAATAAAATTGGGTCTTCTTGATCAAATTATGACCTCCTTTTCATAAGTTTAACCTTAGACCTTAAGGAACTTAATCACATTTATCCTATGGGTAGATTATCAAACCTTCAAGATTGTACAACCTTAAATTTAAAACAAACATTTTCTCCCAAAACAAACATCCTTGACTGTGAAAATCAAACATATTTATTAGATGATTGTATGTATATTTAATAGTTCTATTTTAAACAAAATTTCTCCATTTCCATATTTTACCCAATTCATTTCTATAAGAATCATACATGTTATTATTTGAAACATAAAGAGTTCATTACTTATAGTGCATTTAATGTGAATTGAAATGATAAATAGAATCATTTTTAATATCATTCTACTTAATAACAATGCAATATTTCAATACCCTCTCATTTGTTGTCTCATTGTCCTACTTTTTGAGAAACATAATAGTCATTTCCCTTGAGTCCCCACTTGGGGGGAAATGGGGGATATTTCATTTTTCTATCTGTATAGAGCGGTCCATTTTATCCATTTTTTTTTGACTTTTTTCTCATTTTATAAGATGATATGTTGTCTTGCATGCATTTACTATATCACATAAGAATCAATATCCCAACCACAATCTCATGTTTTCTTGAAATCACATCTCTAATATAAATTGAAACTACTTAGGGAGGAATAATGCATCCTTTCAATCCATTCAATATCCCTTGTTAACTTGCTTTATTTTATAGTTTGATCTTCACTCTTATATGCATTTATTGAGTTATGTAGTGATTACCATTTTGAGTGCAATCTTATTCTTGTAAATGCATCTTTATTATAAAGGGGTCTCTTATTTAGAGCATATATTAGATTTTTTCCCCTTAATGATCAGTTTTCTTTTTCTTGTTAATCTCATGACAACTAAGTAGGTATAACATGGTATCCTTCCATATCCCTCTTTCATTTTTCTATAGATTGCATTATTTTATGGTACATTATTTTCATTGGTTATGTAAGTTTTTTTTTCATGAAAAAGTGCTTTTGTTTTATAATCCACCATGGTCTTCTCATTTTTCCTATTGCTCATTATTGCCTCTATACTTGGGGGGTAAGGTCTCTTGTGCATCATTGATCTCTTTGTCTAAGATCTCTATAAACTTTCCTTTGTATAGTATATTTTTGTATCATGTGATATTATTTTCCTATAAGGAATTTTTATCTTCATCATGAATCTCTCTTGTATATAAGAGGTGTACATAGACGACATATCCTTCCATAATTATCTATTTTTGTATCTTATAAGAACCAACACACTTTTATTAGTTTATGGGATGCCTTATCTCTTAAAGAATGTCACATTTTGATAGAGGCATTATTAAAGAATATCTTCATTATGATGTCTATGGCTATATAGTCATCAGAAGGAGGGGGAATAAATGCATGCTCCTTCTACAATACTTTACTTTTTATTAACTTTTAATATTACACTATAAGATGCCACAACCTAATGAGTATCAATGATTCTTCTCCATCCACAAAGAGCATATGAATATTTACACTCAATGATGACAGTAAGGAATTGATCCTTGAGTGTACTCATATACATATGTAGGCATGAAAAATTCATCAATGAGTGTACGTGAGTGACTATCAAATACACAAATCTACTAAACCCTTTGATCCTTCTTTATTATTTTTGTTTCTTTGATTCATTCTAAGACACAAAACTCACTAGGAAGATAATTGCTCTCTCTCTCTCTCTCTCTCTCTCTCTCTCTCTCTCTCTCTCTCTCTCTCTCTCTCTCTCTCTAGTGGAATAAAATCATATGGGATATCATTCATTATGATGTCATTTCCTTTCTTAAATGATCTCTTATTCTTTTTACTAACCTTCCAAACATGATATCAGTAGGTGAGATGTTTCTCTAGTTAAGATCTCCTACAATAGTTGATTTGTGTGTTAGTACCGACCCTTGTTTAGTCTCTTGAACCTTCTTTATTTCTTTTTCCCTTTTTTTGTTGCATTTTTTTCATCCTCTTACACATGGGAATGGAGTTAGCATCTTAGCTTTCATGGCTATGTCCTTAAACTTGGTTATGCTCTATCTCATTGTGACACTATCTCTTTTTCTTCTTCTTTTATTATAGTATTCATTGTCTCATACTCTCTCTAGAGTGGGGAAAAAATTATTGCCTTAAAATAGAATCACTTTAATTTTTTTGTGATGTGGAGCCTAATCAAACTTAGATGTTAATTGCTAGATCAATTTATTTGGTGTGGTTTCCCCCCATATTATTGCTATGGGGGTTTGGGGATAGTGCCCCCAAGACAAGGTCAAGGGGCAACACTTACTTTATGATTGTAAAAGGCATCAATTCATACGTTTTTCTATTAGATTACTTATCCTAGCCCTACTTTTGTAAGTGGAAACAACTTATATAAAATGGCTTAGGGTTAGGGATTTCATAAGGTATGATGAGATTGTAGCTTCTTGTAGTGATATTGAGTTGTAAGACATTATAGATTGTAATCACTAGATAATAATAATATTGGACTTTCTTTTTCTGGAAGTAGCCTAGGGATTGGGTGAACCACCTTAAATATTTGTGTCTTGTGTTCTCTTCTATGCAATTTATTATTTTCTAATATTGGTTATATTTGCATGGAATTTTTATTTATATCTATGGTTAATCCTAACACATTTTGAGTCTTTTTATCCCTTCTTTTGTAGTTTTTATCTCTTTTTCTTCATCTGTTCTTGCACAATTTTGTAGGATATCTATCATCTTCAAGTATGGCACTTTAAAGGTGTTATTTTATCACCTTTTTGGTAATATCTTCTAACAATTTTAATATTTTGTGAATCTTTTTGCACTTTCTTGTAGACCTTAAGATCCCTTTTATTGGGATTACCCTTAGGTATAGGTCAACTTGGTTGACCTATATAGGTATAAGTCAACTAGGTTGACCTATATCAAGAAGGATTGAAATCTCCAAGCTTGACAAGTCTCATGTATTTCAATTGTTAAATTTAGTCCTACTACATTCTAGCATTTCCTTCACCATTATCTATATTTCAATTTGAAGATTTATTCTACTATCTACTAGTGCTTGACTAAGATAAGCCCCCATTCAAAAAAATAAAACCTATTTTTCTTATATACATGAACAAATTATTACTATGGATTTAGATTTAAAAAGTATTAGTTACAGGCTTTCATAAAAAGTAAGGCCACAATAATGGTTCCCACTTTTTATCATGAATAAATCACATGAAAAGTGGGAAAATTGTCTTCTAGGGGTTTTGAATGAAACCTATGCTTGGAATGAATCCCCCCTAGGGCTTCATTAAAAGTTGTGGCCCTAGGCTTCATTTGAAGCCCCTTGTGCCAACTACCAAAGGGGCTTTGAACTAAGCCTTAAGTCTTCAAACAAGGCCCTAAAGGCCAATAGGTGGCCAAAATGTGGACCAAGGGGCTTCACTTGAACCCCCTAGGGCCAATAGTTGGTTGAAAAGTGGGCCAGGGGGGTTCTGGGCCATCAGGGGGCCA
This sequence comes from Cupressus sempervirens, assembly GCA_028749045.1. Classification (NCBI taxonomy): domain Eukaryota; kingdom Viridiplantae; phylum Streptophyta; class Pinopsida; order Cupressales; family Cupressaceae; genus Cupressus; species Cupressus sempervirens. The sequence goes on along the minus strand of CM053788.1, from coordinate 57,953,603 downwards.
AAAAGTGGGCCAAGGGCTTTGTTTGAACCCCCCTAAGGCCACCCAAATAACCACTTGGGAGGATTTGAATGAATCCCCTTTGTTCAAAGCCTTTCCATGGACTTCATTCAAAGCCCTCTTCATTTAGAGGTCCCAAAATTGGAAATTTTACAAACTCAAACTTCTATCTTTTTTTCCATTTTGAGGGCTTAAACAAGGGCCAAATAGGTCCATATTCTAAAACTAAACATAGAAAATTGTTATACTTGGAATAACCTTTCCAATGACTATATTTTTAGTATATATTAGTTTTATTATAATGTATTTTTTTTGGTTTTATTGAATATAGGTTGTTTAGTCATTTCACAAATCTACATTTGAAGCTTTGGGGAAAATAGATAATGAGAAAATAAAAAATTTCAAAAAAATGTCCATCAAAGGTATGTATGTTATCTTTTTATAAAATCAAGAAAAAAATAATTTTAACAAATAAAACTCAAATTATATTGATAAAAAACAAGGTATGTCTGAGTTATCATTAGTGTCACTTTGCCACAAAATAAAATCTACATTTTTTAATGAAATTGAATGAAACCAACTAAACTTGCTAGATTTGATGTTATTATTCTATCCTTGAAAGAGTTTTGTCATTACTATTTTTTTTAAAAAACTTATCTTGATGAAACGACTCATCACTTTTTGAAAATGCCAATTTTTATATAGACCACTTCTTGAAGGAGATGGAAAAATTGGACTTCAACTAAATTAAAAAAAAAAAAAAAACTTTTAGAAACTAGATAAAAAATGCTAAAAATCACTAGTTTATATCATCATCAAATTCTTTACGGTTTTGTAGCAATATGCATTGAAAATCAAGTTTTTGTTAAAAATATCTACTTTAGTGTCAAACTTGTCCAAAAAGTGGGAACCATTACCATAGCCTTAAAAATATGGGTTGAATTTCTTTCTGTGCTCCAGGAACATTTCACACATTCAGAAAACCTAGTAGTAGGTTTTATTTAGTTCAACTTATTATAAAAGATCTAATATTTTTGAGGCTTTCTAGGTTTTCTATTGTAATTGTCAATCTTTAGTTGGAATCTTAGTCCTAGTTGCAGATCTTTAAGTTTTAGAGCAAAATAGAATTTTCCCTTGCATGTTTCAAGACTAATCTTCCACCCTTTTGTTTATCTCTTGGCCTAGACCTATTTTCACATTTTAGTTTAGTTGATTGTATACATATAGTTCCTAGATATAATTTTCTCTTATCATATAATCTATTGATTCAATTTACATTTGCATTGCACATCTTAAAGTTAATTAACATTGAATGAAAGGTGACTTTCTAGCATATTTCTTTGATATAATTTGGGTTTAGCATTGGCACCACTTCGTTGTATTTGGTTTTTCCTAATCTAATTTGACCTATATTGCTCGAGATGTGTTTGGAAGCCCCTCATCTCTTGTATTGAATGCCTTTGTGTGAAAGTGGTTAATGGATGAATTGATCTCACATATTCTATACTAATTGACACCATTTCCCCTCTAAAAAAATGTAATAGCTTCTAGTAATTTCTCACAAACTATATGGATAAAGAATGTCTTGGAGAGGATTAATCAAAATATGATAGGACCATTGATTATGTTTTGTGATAATACTAATGCAACAAACATATCAAGGAGCCTAGTGAAGCATACCAAGACTAAGCATATTGCAATCAAGTATCACTTTCTAAGAGAAAAGGTGCATGAGAAAGAGGTGAAGTTGGATTATATGACATCAAAGGGACAAGTTGCAGATATCTTCACAATGACATTACCTAAGGATTCTTTTGAATATCTTTGAAGTAAGCTAGGAGTCATTTCGCTACAAAGATGCTCTTCATGCATCAATCTAATAGATTTATTACATTTTCACAATGGAGTGGACTGTAAAGAGGATTACTTCTCAAAAAGAAGAAGGGAAGAGCTAGAAAGTCTCACCACACCTATTACAAAGCCAGTCATAATCGATTAAGGGAATAGCTTCCTTTAGAACCTGTGTTTCCTCATTCGATTTAGTGCATTACTGTTTAATTTAACCTTATTGACAGAATCCTTACTCTCATGGTAAACATGTTTGATTTAACCTTATTGTTAGACTCCTTTACTAGGCTAGAGATACTCTAGCTAGAGGTGTGCGTTTTAAGTGGACAATGGATTATGTCTAGGGAATCCCCCTCACCTTTCAGCAACAGTAGACCTAGCTCACTGGAATTTCGCCATAAAAGGGTGGGGAAAGATCATTGGCTTAAGAACCCAAATTGATGGAAAATAGATTTCTATAATGCTTTGTCTCAAAACTATAATCTCAAACAATTACCCATGATTCATTTTCAGGAAGGAAAACAGACGCAGAATGTTTGGCTTCGAGTGCATTATTGATCTTAAGTGTGGAAACAATAATATGTTCACATGCTGAAATGGCCTCTTTACTGTAATGATACTTAGGAAATGGAAACAGCATGTCATTGCACTGTCACATATCTTAAACAACTTTGAACATGTACAATAAGCTCCCAACTTTTCTAGGATTGATGGGAAAACAAGCCAACAGTGATTTAGAATAGGTTGTCTGATTTTATATCACCTATTAGATCGTGTTGTTATTAATGGAAAAGTATTTGAGGATGATTTTTTTTTAATATGGATCATAGAAGATAGACCTGAGCTATTCATTTAATAATATGGTGAGAGTAAGATCATATTATTATTATTGTTAATCAGATTATTCTCTTCTCTACCTCTTTTCAGTTTATTAGGTTCATTTATATTTCTCGTGAATGGAACAGAGCTGCTGATTGTTTAGCCAAATGGGCTTCTAATCATGATCCGGGTTGGCATATTATGGATAGGGGGCAACTTTCCTTTGAGATGGTGCAAGAATTTGACGATCTTGTTGCTCACGATCGAGCTCCTTGTTGAGCTCTCCTTGTTGTATTTCTTTCTATCTTAATAAATTTTTACCCCTCTTTTTCCATCTATTCATGAAAATTAAAATTCATTGCTATTAAGAATGATCAACTTCATAGGCAAATTACAAGCTTATTGAAAAATTAAATTATAAAGAAAAATGAGATGTCCAGACTCCACATACACTTGAATAATTGTTTTAGAATATTATATTGACAAATCATGCTTTAACTGCAAGAATCATCTTTGCTGTCCTGCCTAGCCTTACAAGTCTTGACATTTAGTTTTTGATTAGCTATCTTTCCTACAAAATGCATCATTAACTAAATTTCAAAAAAATGAAACTACAATGAATTTTTTTTGAAATTTTCGATCTATATATTTTGTGATTGAAAATAATGAAACTTTGAAAAAAATTTGCTATGTTTTGTGAACTTGAAAATGAATCATGTTTTGACTTTTTTTAATCTTTGATACATTTTGTCTAATGATTAGTCAACGCCTTCCATTTCATCTAGTGTTGTTGTAAATACGAATAATGTATGCAAATCTTCCATGATAAACTCCTCCAATCTTCAATCAGATATTGAAAGTACCTTTTTTGGGCTACGAACTCTTTTAATGACAAGCCTCTTTTTTGGGGTACAAGCTTCAACAAAATATTATAATAGATATAGTGTCATAAATATAACAAGAATTTATTTTAAAGAGTTTGCTGGACATTCTATAAGGCTGGATTTTTATTATGAATATTGGTTCACTGTTGTGTCTGATATTGGCACGTCTGATATTTGCTTCTGTTGTTCACTAATTGCTGTTATAATGTTTAATCTGCTGGTTGATATATAGGACAACTTTCAGATTATTTATATTTCTCACAATTCTTTCCATTAGCTGTTCTAAATACTATTTTCATGAACTAGTTGAACAAGAATCCCACTCCAAAAGTTGTAGTCTTTATTCAAAAACAGAGGACTGTCATAGTAGAATATTCGATGCTAACTTTTTATCTCTTTGATCATTTCATGGCAAAATAAAATAAAAATCATATTCTGGGGACACTTATCTACATTGCATATCGAGTCTTTCTTTTGTTTGTTTGGTCGTAATCATTTATGTTTTTTTAGGACAGCTTAAACATCACACACTAAAGCTTGAAATCTAGACTAAAAGTGTTAAATAATTAAAATTAATTTTCTTTTATCAAACTTAAAGTTTTTCCCTAGTATGTGATGTTTAAGAATGACCTTTGTCGTGCTCCTTTCTTTAAGGGTCCATTTGGCTGCAGGAATACGAATACATATTCCAGAATTGTTATTCTAGAATAGAAAATAAGAATACGTATTCCTATTCTTGTTTGGTTCAGTTAGAATTTGATGGGGAATTCACGGACCTCAAAATTTATGTTTTCTAAAATAAATAAAAATGGAATTGTATTCCAATTCCACCTATTTAAGTGGAATTGCAAATGCTCATTTTTGGGCTAAAATTGGAATACGTATTCCTATTCACAATTCTGATTTGGTGCACCCAAATAGAGAATTTGAAATTTTACAAATTTACATATGCCTATTCCACTCATATTTCCGCTAACTAAGTCTTCTTATACTCTAGCTCTCCCTAGGCTGTTTGGTTGGTGGAATAGGAATAGAAATTTTTAAATATATTTTCTATTCTCCGTTTTGTTCGTCAAATGAAATAGGCAATAAGAATACATATTCTCATTTTAGCTCTAAAATGAGCTTATACCCATTCCAAAAAAAGCTATTACTAGAATAGTCATTCCTGTTCTTAATATTGCATCCCTATTCTCCATTCCTATGCATGCAGCCAAACGGACCAGTGTTAAATGAAAATATCATCCTTTCGTGCTGAATTTGCTAGACTAATTTTAGTTGATAATTTTAATTGATACATTAACATAGAAACAATTTGCATTGTCAATGCTACAGAGTGATTGGTAACGACTGATGAGCATTATCTATTTCGTAAAACAAATTATGCTTGAATTGTATTGTTGATTGCTATTGGTGGGTATTTTGTATTAAGAAAGAAATACTAATGTTCAATGTGTGTTAATGATAGTTATGGCAAAAGAAGGCGACGATCATGAAGCATAACTTTGAAAGCTTGCAAGATTACTACAGGTGACACTGCTTTACTGCAAAAACACACTTTTAAATAGTAATATATTTTTCAACACTGTTAGCCTTAAATTTTATTATAGATTTCTCAGAACTTTCCTCCCTCATTTTTTCTTCTCTTTTTTCCTGGTTCCGGGTCTCCTCGTTTCTCTCTTTAATTTAGTGAACTTGACTTGCTATTAACTTTTCTTTTAAATCTGGTTTTCTGAATTCTGATGATCCAAAAATACTCACAAAAATATCTACACAATTAAATTAGAAATGTTTTAAAAAGTCAACGTTATAAAATATGAAGTTGTAAAATCTCCCAAAGTGAATTGATCAACATAGATGTGCATTTTTTTATTTGCACGTTATTCAAATTTGAATAGATATAGTGAACAAGAAAACAACAGTTAGAGATAAATACTAAAGAAAAACTGAAAAAAGTTGAAAATTTCGCTTCAGTCTTATTAACAGAAACAATTTACAAGTTCTAATGCTTGTGATTGGAAATCATATCCATTTCTGGATGTAGCTTGTAAACCTTGGCTTAGGGTTTAGAAATTAAGGAAGGTTACTCTTCTTTATTTTCAGATCCTGTGACTCATAAAGAGCACTGTTCTTAGTAGTCTAAAATTCAGAAGTGGTTAACTGTTCATGGAAGGCAATGGTGAAAGAGGATTTTTCTCTCACATTGTGAAGGGCTGGTTCTTTGTAGTCTACAATTTCCCTTTCGAAAGAGATTCCTTGCTCACTTGAGGCTTGTGGTTTTGGAATAAGGCATTTTTGGGTCTGAAATGATGCTTTTCAGAATCTAATTTTTTCATTCAATTTATTTTATATTTTTGACTCAGCTATAAATTTATGAGGCTATATATATAATCAATCAATTATAAGAATTATAACATCTAGGTGGAGCTGAAGGACATTAAAAAATACACCATACCAACATTGATTGGTCTTCCAGGAAGTTATTCGACTATTTATATTTAACTCTTACCATTCAATTATAACTTTGTTAAATTGAGAAGTTGACAAAAAAATTCGATGTATCAGTCAAATTATGGAGGGATTGTTTTTATATGAAAAGTGCATCATTCAAGATAATATAAATCTAGTTGAAGATGTAGCCACTTGAAATAAGGGTTTCAAATCTAGTTGAAGATGTAGCCACTTGAAATATAAGGGTTTCAATATTGAATGAAGAAAAGAAAGATCAAGCATGAGAGACTAATGCTGTCATATGAAAGAATGCAAATGTACAATATGAAGTGCATATAAAGAGAGAGAGAATCTTTTGTTATACAAGCAAATATGAGAGATAGGATTATATAAAATTATGAAATGTATTAAATCTTGTGACTTAAAAGAGATAAAGTGACAAACATTCTATTTTTAGGATAAATAATTTTATTCACATTGTGAATAGGACCTAGGTGGTGAATCATTTAGAAAAAAAATCTTTCTGAGGCCGACACCAAATGGAGTTAAGTTTGGAATTTAGCTGTTGTATGTTTGCAAAACATTTTCTCTTTTTCGTTATCAATCGAGGAAGGTTACTTGATGGAAAGCAACTAAAGTAGAACACAAATTGTCAAACCTACATGTAATAAGGATGATCCTTTTGGAGTTTCTTTAATTATTGCCTCTTTAGTCTGATTAATCCAACTTTGGCTCATACTATATTCTCCCTGTTAAGAGTTGTGTAGCTCTTGAATTGTAAATTTGTGCATTAAGAGAGTCAAATGATACTAACATTGACCCCTCATATTGTTGTTTAGTGTGGAGCCTGATCAATCCCAAGTGGGAGATTGTTAGACTATGGTGACTGATCAGGAAAGAACTATACATACTTCATAACTAGTGGGGTTCGGGGCATCACCCTGAAATTTTTTTTTGGGCCGTGGCCGATGTTGTAGCCGACATATTATGGCCGACATGTTGTAACCCTAAAACAACATAAAATACTTGTATAAAAGGGTTTAGGGTTAGGTATCTTTTCATTATGTTGTGATGTGAAATTACTTCTTGCGGCAGTATTGAGCTGTAAGGGATTATAGACTGTAATCAAGTTGTAATCACTAGATTGTAATAAGATCAGACTTGCTGTTTGGTGGACGTAGCCCAAGGATTGGGTGAACCACGTTAAATCTTGGTGCATTGTGTTCATTTTTGTGTGATCTATTAGTTTTTCTGTTATTGGCTATATTTGCATCTACTTTTTATTTTTGTTCGTGGTTTATCCTAACAAGTGGTATCAGAGCCTAGTTGTTTTTCAGTTATCCTCTGCAGGAAAGTTTCACAGTTGAGTGGGAGTCTCACGGTTGAGTGAGAGCAATGGCAGATGAGGGTAAGCTGAGGGTTGATAGGTTTAATGGGCAGAACTTCTAGTTACGGAAGATGCAAATGGAAGACTATATGTATCATAAGGATTTATGGAAGCCATTGGAAGGCAAAGCCAAGAATCAGGGAACTATGTTAGATGTTGAATGGGATCTTTTGTATAGAAAGGCACTCGAAAGAATTCGGTTATGCCTGGCACCATTAGTGACATTTAATATTACAAAAGCAAAGACGACAGAAGAGTTGATGAAAACCCTAGTGACACTGTATGAAAAGCCCTCTGCTTCAAACAAGGTATTTCTCATGAAGTGTTTATTTAATATGAAAATGGCAGAAGGTGGATTTATTGCAGATCCTTTAAATGAGTTTAATACTATTACTAGTCAGTTATCTTCTGTGGGTATAAATTTTGATGAAGAAATAAGGGCTCTCTTGATTTTGTGTTCTTTGCCTGAAAGCTGGAATGGCTTGGTAATGGTAGTGAGTAATTCTGTTCCTAGATCTAGTACCCTAAAAGATGATGATGTGATCGGTGTTGTTTTGAGTGAGAAAACTTGTAAGAAATCTTTAGGTGGATCTACATCAGGAAGTGCTTTGAATAGACAAAGCAGGGGTAGAACGATTGAGAGAGGAAGTAACTTTAGAAATCATGAAAAATCAAGAAGAAAGTCAAAGGGGAAGAGGTCTCAATCGAGAGGACCAAACGACTGCTGGTACTGTGGGAAACTAGGGCACAAAAAGAAAGATTGCTGGAATTGAAAGAAAAATGAAGGAGATAAATCAGATGGAGACAAGGAGGCAAATGTGGTAAGTAACAAATCTGAAGAGGATACTTTGCTTCTGTCTTTAGAAAGTGTTGATGATTCATGGGTTTTAGATTCTGGTGCTTCATTTCATGCTACACCACATAGAGGTTATTTCATTGATTATGTCCAAGGGGATATTGGGCTTGTTTATTTGGGAGATAATGAACCCTGTCAGATTGTTGGAAAGGGAAAAATTAAGATTAAGTTGTAGAATGGGAATCATTGGCTACTACATGAGGTAAGACATGTTCCAAGGCTGAGTAGGAATTTAATTTCAGCAGGGCAACTCGGTGATGAGGGTTGTGTAGTTATTTTTAATGATAAAAATTGGAAGGTTTCAAAAGGTTCCCTTGTAGTAGCAAAAGGTGTGAAAGTAGGCACCTTATATCTTTGTACAGGTCATATTGTTCCTTCTACTTTGATTGTTTCAAAGAAAAATGAATGTTCAAGAACAACTGTTGTAGTTGAGCAGGGAGAACAAATAGCTATTGTAGATTCTGATACAGTGTTGTGGCACAATAGACTTGGGCACATGAGTGAGAAAGGTATGAAAGTTCTTCATTCAAAGAAAGTTTTACCAAGTCTGAAATGTGTTAATATGGATTTTTGTGAAAGTTGTGTGTATGAAAAACAAAAGAGAGTGAGTTTTGTAAAGACTGGGAAGGAAAATAAAAAGGAGAAATTAGAGCTTGTGCATATAGATGTATGGGGACCAGGGTGAACCCACAATAATGGGTTCCACTTTAGTGGAACGAACAAAAATGAAAAAAATTCAAACTGAGAAATTGAGTTTACCATATGTTCGCGCGAACTTTTTTTTTAATCATGTTCGCGCGAATATATTTTGTATGTTCGCACGAACATATTTCGTATGTTTGCGCAAAGATATGTGATATATATGTTCATGCAAACATGATTTGCATGTTCGCGTGAACATAGGTTCACGCGAACATGGTAAACGTGTTCGCGCGAATGCCATGTTTGCACGAACATGCAAAATCACAAAAATTTTAACCTTTTTTTCTTTTTCTTTTTTTTTGCTCTTTTGACTACCATAATTGTAGGAGAATGATCTCCTACTATAAAATTTAAAAAATGTCAAAATGTGCTTCTCGGAGCAAGCTTTCCAACGACTATAATTTTATTACATAATTTAATCATTAAGACTTTCAAATATGAGTTTAACTCATTATAGGTTCATTACCAATTGAACATCAACCAACTTTGACACCTCGAGAAAATTAGTAAATTAGGTCAATTTTTTTTTTGAAAAATATGGAGGCACTGGCTTATTGAGATACCTTTCTATTCAAAAAAAAAAATGGTTTATGATAAATTGACTTCAAATTATCTATGTCAAACAGAATGTATGTCTGAATTACGGTTCATGTCACTTCAAAACTTCATAAACTATACAATATTCAACAAAAATAAATCAAACCAAATACAGACACTGGATATTGATGCTACAAATCCAACACAGAAAGAATTACTTCATTATCATTTCTAGAAAAAAGGTTATGTGTGTCAAACGGACTGTCACTTTTGAAAATATTGAATTTCATTATGTACCACTTTTTGGAGGAGATAAAAAAATTGACATAAATAATATTTTTTCTTAGATTAAAAAATATGGTTAAAAAGTAGGAACAAAGTACTCAAAATCACTAGTTTATGTCATCTTGAAATTATTTATAGTTTTGGAGATATAGTCACTTGAACGTGACGTTTGTTGCAAAAATATTGATTTCAGAGTCAAAATTGGTCAAAAAGTGGAACCCATTATTGTGGGATCACCCACTAGCTAAGGTATCTTCACTTGGTGGCTCTCATTATTATGTTACATTTATTGACGATGCAACTAGAAAAGTATGGGTTTATTTTCTTAGACATAAATCTGATGTATTTCAAACTTTTAAGAATTGGAAATGCTTGATTGAAAATGAGACTGGTAAGAAATTAAAATGTCTCAGATCTGATAATGGTGGTGAATATTGCAGTCATGAATTTGAAGATTATTTCTCCACTAATGGTATTTGTAGATAAAAAACTGTTCCAAGGACTCCGTAGGAAAATGGAGTGGCTGAATGCATGAACATGACTATAATGGAGTGTGCAAGGAGCATGAGGTTGCATGTTGGGTTGCCCTTACACATGTGGGCAGAGGCTATCAATACTGCAATATATTTGATTAATAGAGGTCCCTCTACTCCTTTGGGCTGTGGTATTCTAAAGGAAGCATGGACTAGTAAGAAGGTGAGTTATTCTTTTCTCAAGACCTTCAGTTGTGAAGCTTTTGCTCATATAGACTCTATAAATAGAACCAAGCTAGAAGCTAAATCAAAGAAATGTGTCTTTGTTGGATATGACATTAATGAATTTGGTTATAGGATTTGGGATTTTGAAAATCATCAAATTGTAAGAAGCCAAGATGTCATATTCAATGAGAAAGTGTTGTACAAAGATATGTTGCAGCAACATGAGAAGAAAGAAGATGATTATATAGTGTTGGATGATACTCCAAAAGTTGATGTTCCAGCCATTCCTCATGATGTGAAACAACTATAACAACAAATACCACACACACCAGTGAATGTTAGATGGTCAATGAGGCAAATTAGACCTCCACAAAGATTTTCTCCCTCTTTGTATTCTATTTTACTTACTCATGCTGGTGAACCTGAAAGTTATGATGAAGTTGTGAAAGTGGATACTAAGATTCAGTGGGAATTTGCAATGAAAGATGAAATTGACTCTTTGCTAAAGAATAAGACATGGGATCTATGCAAGTTGCCTATAGGTAAAAAGGCTTTACAAAATAAGTGGGTTTACAGGTTGAAAGAAGAAGAAGGACGTCATAAAAGATTTAAGGCCAAGTTAGTTGTAAAAGGATTTGCACAGAAAAAGGGAATTGATTTTGATGAGATATTTTCTGCTATTGTTAAAATGACTTCTATTCGTACTGTTTTAAGTCTTGTGGCTGCTAAAAATTTTCATTTAGAGTAGTTAGATGTTAAAATAGCCTTTCTTCATGGTGATTTGGATGAAGAAATATATATGGCTCAACCACAGGGTTTTGAGGTCAAAGGTAAGGAGAACTTAGTGTGCAAATTGAAGAAAAGTTTATATGGCTTAAAGCAAGCACCTCGACAATGGTATCTAAAATTTTCTAGTTTTATGCATGAGCATGGCTATAATAGGTGTCATTCAGATTATTGTGTTTATTTTAAGAGTTTGGATGATGATAGCTACATTATTTTATGTTTCTATCTTGATGATATGCTTATAGCTGGGTCTAACATGGATCATATTAAGGGGCTAAAATGCTAGTTAGCACATGTATTTTCTATGAAGGATTTGGGGCCTGCAAAAAAAATCCTTGGTATGAAGATTTGCAGAGATAGGAAGAACCGAACATTAACACTATCCCAGGCTAATTATGTTGAGAAGGTGTTACAACATTTCTCTATGGAGAATGCTAAAGTTGTCAGTACACCTTTACTTGGTCATTTGGAGTTGACTAAGAGATGTGTCCTAAGACACAGGAAGAGTAGAATAAGATGTCCAAGGTACCCTATGCTTCAGCTGTAGGAAGCTTGATGTATGCTATGGTATGCACTCGACCAGATATTGCACATGCAGTGGGAGTTGTTAGCAGGTATATGAGTCACCCAGGTTTTGACCATTGGAATGTTGTCAAGTGGATTCTTAGATATTTGAGAGGAACATCCAATAAGCGTTTACACTTTGGGGGCTCTACTACTGATTTCCAGGGCTATGTTGACTCAAATTTGGCAGGGGATATTAATACTAGGCGGAGTACTACAGGTTATGTCTTTACTGTTGGTGGGGCAGTCATGAGCTGGGTTTCTAGGTTACAGAAGATCAATGCTCTATCCACTACAGAGGCAGAGTATGTTGCTGCTACAAAGGCAGCTAAGGAGATGATATGGCTTTAGTTCTTCTTGAAAGAATTGGTACATCATCAGAAGGATAATTATTTGTTCACAGATAGTCAGAGTGCCATTCATCTTGTAAAGAATTCAGCTCTGCTCTCTAAGACCAAACACATATAGTTGAAATACCATTTCATTTGGTCAATTTTGGAAGATGGATAGTTAAAGCTAGAGAAGATCCATACAAATGACAATCCAACAGATATGTTGACAAAGGTTGTAACAAGGGAGAAGTTGAACTTCTCTTTAGCTTCAGTTGGTCTTCTAGACTGACCATAAATAAAAGAACAATAGAGTCCAGGTTGGTTTGATCCAGTGGGAGCCCCATGTGGTAGTAGTATTGCTACAGGATCAGTCTGCAAGTGGGAGATTGTTGTTTAGTGTGGAGCTTGATTAGTCCCCAAGTGGAAGATTTTTAGATTATGGTGACTGATCAGGAAAGTACTGTACATACTTCATAATTATTCATACTATTTTAAGTCTTGTGGCTACTGAAGATTTGCATTTAGAGCAGTTGGATGTTAAAACAACCTTTCTTCATGGTGATTTGGATGAAGAAATATATATGGCTCAGCCAAAGGGTTTTGAGGTCAAAGGTAAGGAGAACTTAGTGTGCAAATTGAAGAAAAGTTTATATGGTTTGAAGCAAGCACCTCAGAAATGGTATCTGAAATTTGACAGTTTTATGCATGAGCATGGCTATAATAGGTGTCATTCAGATTACTGTGTTTATTTTAAGAGGTTGGATGATGATAGCTACATTATTTTATGTTTATATATTGATGACATGCTTGTAGTTGGGTCTAACATGGATCATATTAAGGGGCTAAAATGCCAGTTAGCACATGCATTTGCTATGAAGGATTTGGAGGCCGCAAAACAAATCCTTGGTTTTTTTTCGGGGCAATGCCTCGAACCCCACTAATTATGAAGTATGTATAGTACTTTCCTGATCAGTCACCATTATCTAACACATATAGCTTTTGGAGCCCATTCTTTTCAAAAATCCTCAAAAAAATCATATGCAATTGTGGAAAGAAGGAAAACACTCTCAACTAAGAGAGTTTGTTGAGGTCCAATGATCTTTTATGTTGATCTAAAAGAGGGTAAAAATAATTATGAGAAGTATTATTTTTATGCAAATGAATTTTGCAACATGTAGAATAGGAATCTTATAATTCCAATAGTTTCTCTCCCCTTTTATTAAGGTTCATATTCATTTATGTAACTTTGACTATAGAAATAAATGCTAAAGTGTCTAGTACAAAAATAAATAAATATATAGTTTAGTTTATTAATATAAAAGAAAGTAGATGTCCACTCCATAATTAATGTTATGTTTCTAAATTTATGGAAAAAAAATCTATATTAACTCATTCAAAATTTCTTAAATAAAGAATTCTACTTACACATTCGTACTACCTCCTCCCACACTTTAGATAACTTCCATTCATTCTTTAATATGAGTTTCACATCTTACCAGTCTTAATGTCTCTATACTAGGTTCAAGGTGATAATAAGATAATCAAATGTATTGACTAAAATTTAGTTTAAATTGATTCTTTGTGTGTGTGTGTGTGTGTGTGTGTGTGTGTGTGTGTGTGTGTGTGTGTACTCATTCAAGCTTTCCTAAATAAGTAATTCTACTTACCCATCCTTACAACCTCCTCCCCCACTTTAGACAACTTCGATTCATTCTTTAATATGAGTTTCATATCTTACTACTCCTAATATCTCTATAATAGATTGAAGGTCGTAATAAGATAATCAAATGTATTGACTAAAATTTAGCTTAAATTGTGTGTGTGTGTGTGTTAGTGAACAGATTGTCTTCCAAGAAAATATGTACAAATTAATCTCAAAGCCCAAATAAGAAGACTAAATATACACTAATAGTTGGGTCATTTTGCTATTGAAAAGCATAAATGCCCTATGAATTTATTTGGGTATAGCTTCTCGTACATGATTTACAATGAATTCAAAAATATATGCTTTTAACCAAAAAGAACACAAGGTTTACAAACATCTACCTATAAACATGAAATAAATGTGGAAACTAAGTAACTAAAAAGAAAAGAATAACAAATGACACAAAGTTCATTTTCTTGAATTATAAATCTTCAATCCCCTTGAGAAAATGAAGAATCAGAGCTTTAAAAGATATCTTGAAATGATAACATAATTAGAAAATAGTGACATTAAAATGCATTTTAGAGAAAACTAAAAGCTATACAAAGATAGCGATCACTGGAAAGAAACTACCTCAAACTTGAAGTTTTCATATGCAATTATCTTCCAATCTCCCTTCTCTAAAGTGTAAAAGATAACATGGACCTTATTACACGTATGCATCTAAATCACTGTGTAGAAGAAAAACAAAAAGTTCTTCCCTTACATTACATTAAAAATCAAAATTTCCCCTTTATAACTAACACAAAGTCCAAAAAAATAAAACTCTGCTCTTTTGCAACACCATAGTCTACTCTCTCTCTCTCTCTCAAAAGAACTAGAAAAATGTGGAAAAGCTCTCCCCTCCTGCTATAGCACAAAGTTTGTAATGTTGGAAGGCAAAAGTGGAACCCCTAGGTGACTTCTTTTTTTGTCCTTTTAACCCGAGCCTATTCTCGGTAATCTTTTTTCAATTTTTTAAATAATTTTTTATCATCCTCGAAGGTTATTCATTTTTGAATTACAAGGCCTAATGTTTTCTGAGAACTAAAGTTAGCTTCCTAAAAAAGTAAAATTATTGGACATGTGATGCAATTATTCTGATAGGTGTCCTCTAGAAAAGGAATTGTGACCTACACACATTCTTATTAGCCCAATTTTTATGTTGACATTCCCAAGGGCAGTTATCCATGTGGAAATTGGCCCTCTTGTATCAAATAGTTGGTGAAGGATCTCTTTTAGGTTTCAAGGCACTGCCTCTAGGTGTCACCAATTGCCTTTTAGCTACCAGGCCATCTGAGAATCATTTATGTTTGTTGGGCTTATGAAAAGGAGACATTTGCTTCTCTGTCTGAATTACTTATGATTGTCATGCTTAACAAGAAATGTGTACAATCCACATGCTTGTCAGTGGTCCCTTAACAATTAACAAACAAATTTATTGCTAAGCCCTTGGGCACCTTTGATGATTCCTTGTCTTCAAGAGCTCAAAATATGGATAAAACCAATGTACAAAGATGAGTCTTGCAACTCCCCTCTACAAATGTCATTATCATATTTGTAGTTTGACTGCTATGCCCTCGATTTGCACTTGATATCTGACATTTGTTGAATGATTATTCATACTTTGGTCAACAAAGCTCCAAATGATCATGACGGAGTGGGTTATCAATTTCTTTAATCTCATTGGCATTATAGCAAAATGAATTTATAAAAACCCAATCCCATATCATCAGAAATCACCTCACATATTCTATGCCCGAGCTAATTTCAGTGCGGGTTTGACATTCAACTTTTAGTTTGAGTTCCAAGCCAATGTCTTGGGCTCCATTGTGGCTTCAACATAAGAGGGTTGGTGAGACTCGATCCCTGTCCCTTTATCATTTATCATCCAATGTGCGCCTTTCAAGCTTCCCTGATGAAGCAATGCAATTGTGTATATACTCTCATGTTAGTGTGTGACCTTCTAAACAATTCAAATGTGGTTTTTTTGCTCCAATACCTCCTTTCCTTATGCACTAATCTATGGGTTGATAAACATATGACTACATTGATATTCCACCAAATAATTGCCGACATCTTCTGTACAACTAGATAGGAAATGAAGGTTGAGGAAGACTTCCATGGGCATTTTGTTAAATAGATTGTATTACCAAGTACTCGAATATGTTTTGTGATCCAATGAGAATTCATCAAACTACATGAAGGCCTATCCAAATTTTGTGGTGGCTCGATAAAGTGGTTGGATTTCATTATGGGGAGACATGATTACTCATCTCTTCTTTATTCAAGCTAGTACTTGGCATTTGAATGTGACATAGTGTCTTCACATGACACTTTGGAAAAGCTTGATTTGCACACGAGTTTGTCTTTGGAAAGTCCTTGACACTATTTGGGCATAACAACGACTTCCTTCATTCCTTTCATTGATGTACCCAATAATCATATGGTTGGCTTCTCTAATAATCAACTAAACTGAATAGTGCAAATAATTTTTGATGCCCAACACCATCATTTCTAATGAACTTATTTTGATGCCATGGATGGTAGGCATCATTATTTGGTTGAGGATATCATTACTCTCCTCAATGGTGGTAATCTTATTTTTCCAAGAACATCACAAGCATCCAATATGTGGATATATGGGAGTAGGGAGTCTCATTGCATCGAACCACTATCATATTTGAAAGTCACGGCTTTGAGTAATTCATCACATTGCCTACCACCATTCCTTGGATCTATGAAATATGACTTTTGTTGTTTGAAACTCCCAAACTAATTTCATCCAAAACCCATAGCTCTCATTTAGGCTATTTGGATGAACTTGGGATGCTTCTTACCAGTTCCCTTGACTCATTCAATCATTACGAGTCCTTTAGACTTGGCTAGGCTAATAATTACAAGAACAAACACCTTGTATACTGAGAATTTGAATATCATGACAGTAACACCACGTGATCCAAACATCATTCTTGCATGACGATTACATACAAAATGATTGAACCTTTTGAAATTTAAATAATATAATATGGATGAGAGAATCTTTACCTGAACTTGACTTAACTATCGATAATATTGAGATTGTATTTTAACACTTTGAATCTTAGAGATTTTTGATGCAAAATGAAAATTTATAAATGGAGATCTTTAGAGGGATTAGGCACTTTGAACCTTGACTAGTTTGTGTCCTTCTAACCAAGAAAACACTAGGACTACATTTAGACCTTTACTCCAACCCTTTGATCAAAAAGTTGAAACTCAGGTTTCTAGATCTATACATCAAACACTGACTACTGCGTTTCTTGAACTAAAAATGAATTGCTAAGTCTCTATTTTGAACCACTTCAAACCATCGAACCACTTCAAACTACTTTGAACCTTAGTTCAAAGAGGTTCAAAACCATGAATTGAAAATTTTAAAAATTGGGTCCATATTGAGTACCAACAGCAGCACTAATTGCAGGACTAATTTTGAAAGCAAAGAACTCTAGTAATCTCTAGTAAAAGAAAAGTGCCTTATCCATTGGGAAAATAGAGTCAACAAGAAGTGAAAACTGGGAGTTGATTGCAAATAAGGCAGAGGGGAGTAGGGAAAAGCCAACCAAAACACCTAAACTACTAGAAAGCACAAGGCTTGTACATTATTCAAACTAACACTACGCACAACAAAAGAATACTTAAAAAATATACACATAGGTAGGAAGCAAAACCTACCACAAGAAATAGAGAAAAGGAAAAGATCATGTGAATCCATTTACTAGCTAGGAGAAGTAGGAGCCTTTCCACATCAACAAAGCATGGCTCAATAGAGCAGTTCCATACCATTGCTTAATGTCAATCTCTTCAATGCTAAAACTCAAGCTCATAGTATGGAAAATTTTGGAAACACAACATTATGTCTCCAATAGCCAATGCTCATCATAATATTCTTCATCTTTAGATGGCTTTACTCCATCATCTTTTAAATCAAGAAAGGTTTTGAATTGAAGAGAACAATTTTTATGAAATTCTTCATTAGCTTGCTGACTATAATTTACAAAGATCTGTTGTTTCTCATAATCATGAGAATCATGTCTAACATCATTAAATAGAGAGAATTCATAAAACATGGGATCAAGTTTATCAAAATAGATTTATGCAACTCTATCAAGAATTAGGGCATCATCAGATATGTAAAACATTTGATCTTTCATTCCTCCCAATGCATCATCTGATTTTATAATATTATCTTGAATAGAATCATACCCAAAAGAATGCAATAAAACACCAAACAAACTTTCACAGCTTATTTTTTTTATATTTATACCTTGGCTATCCAAAGAGGAATCTTCTTGCTCAAGAAATGATAAAAGTTTGCTTATGATGTCATCCTCTTCCTCGTAGATGAAAGTTTCACCCGATGTTTCAGCAAAGTTTTCAACTAGCTGAGAATCAACTCCAACCTTTTCTCTTTCCATCAACATTTCAGCATTCTTTGAGGAAAGATTTTCATCATTTAATGGTGAGTCTTGAGGCTGAAATAGAGGATTTTCTCTGATATTAGCATTCTCACAAAACCCTATTGGTAAGAAAAATGGATTGAGTTCACTCTAGGTGATTTCATCTTCCAGATTTTTAGACTTCTTTTCTCTCTTTCTTGCTGCTGCTGAATTTGGTTGAAGCCAGATTGCCTCCACTTGAAATGCAACATGATCATCTTCTTGAAAACTGCTCAACTTAGAGGTCTGCAGATCTATCTTTGTTTCAACATTCTTATAATTTTGAAAGGAGGTCTCATACTGAAACTTATCATCTTTAAATTCATTCAATGAGTCTACCTTCTCAAGAATAGTAGGAAAATCTTCTCATTTGTTATGTTCTATGCATGATGGAAAATATTTCAGCTCTTTACTTTCAACTAGATTCAGATCGATAACTGAAACACATTTGGAGGAATCCTCTTGATTATGAAATCTTTCTTCTTCATCATCAAGAAGGGAAACATTAAATGTTTTCAACATATTATCTATAGGCCAAAAGTTAGTATCAATTCTTTCCTTCTCTTGGCTATCCTGGCTTCTATAATTCTCATTCTAAGCCCGAGGGTTATTATTCGCCCATGCTTGGCTTTCTTGTGGATGGGTTATTGCTATTTGGATTCCTTTCTCACCTAGCACTAAATAATTACATGAGATGAAGTGTGAAGACATAACCAAGGCCTTGTCATCATCCACCTCCAAATGTTTCTACAATCGAAACACTTTCTCCTCAAGATCTCTCAAGTCTTTCAACTTGTGAAATCTTGTACATAGGCTTTTCCATAGCAACCAAGATGAGGCATCATCTTCAAGACTTATATTATTTTGGACATCCTGAGAAATGCTTTCTTTGAAGCTACCTACAAATTCATGCAATACTTTATCATCCATTTGATAAATTTCAGGGAGAGAAGGGTTTGGCCATGATGTTCTCATGACTTTTATAGTCAACATGATCTTTGCAATAGAGTCGCCAATCTCCTGCACACTAAGCTAATAAAAAAATATCTAAGGAAACAAAACTTAATGCTAATCTTTGTTTCTAGATCCCTAGTAGAGTCACCAAAAATCGATCAGTGAACAAATTATCTTCCAAGAAAATACATACAAATTAACCCCAAAGCCCAAATAAGAAGACTAAATATACACTAACGGTTGGGTCATTTTGTTATTGAAAAACATAAATGTCCTCTAAATTTATCTCGGTACAATTCCTCATACATTATTTAAAATGAATTCAAATACGGATGCTTTTAACTAGAAAACACAAAAGGTTTAAATACATCTACCTATAAACACGAAATAGATGTAGAAACTAAGTAATTGAAAAGAAAATAACAACAAATGACACAAAGTTCATTTGCCCAAATGTTGCATTACAAAGTGAACAAAAATAAAGAATAAATCTTCCATCCCCTTGACAAAATGAAGAATCAGAGCTTTTAAAGATATCTTGAAATGATAACATAATAAAAAAGTAGTGACATTAAAATGCATTTTAGAGAAAACTGAAAGCTATACAAAGATTGTGATCAATGGAAAGAAACTTCTCCAAACTCAAAGTTTTGATATGCAATTATCTTCCAATCTCCCTTCTCTAAAGCGCAAAAGATAACACAAACCTTATTACACATATGCATCTAAATCACTATCTAGAAGAAAAAAAAAAATTTCTTCCCTTACATTACATTAAAAATCAAAACTTCCCCTTTATAATCAACACCAAGTCTAGAAAAATAAAACTCTACTCTTTCCCAACACCACAGTTTGCTCTCTCTCTCTAAAGAATTGGAAAAATGTGGAAAAACTCTCCCCTCCTACTGTAGCACAAAGTTTGTAATGCCGAAAGACATAAGTGGAACCCCTAGGAGACTTCTCTTTTTGTCCTTTTAATATGAGCCTGTTCTCGATAATCCTTCTCAGTTTTGATAACTTAATATTTATCATGTTTAATGGTTATTCATTTTTGAATTACAAGGCCTAATGTTTTCTAAAAACTAAAGTCACATTCGAATGAAAAAGTAAAATTATTGGACATGTGATGCAATTATTCTGATAGGTGTCCTTTGGAGAAGGAACCATGACCTACACACATTTGTATTATCCCAATTTTTATGTTGACATTCCTAAGGGCAGTTAGCCATGTGGAGAGTGGCCCTCTTGTATCAAATAGTTAGTGAAGGATCTCTTTTAGGTGTTGGGACACTGCCCCTATGTGTCACCAATTGCCTTTTAGCTGCCAGGCCATCTGAGAATCATTTATGTCTGTTGGGCTTATGAAAACTCCATATTGTAGGGAGACATTTTCTTCTCCATCTGAACTACTTATGATTGTCATGCTTAACAAGCAATGTGTACAATCCACATGCTTGTCTGTGGTCCCTTAATAATTAACACATGGCTTTATTGCTAAGCCCATGGGCACCTTTGATGATTCCATGTCTTCGAGAGCTCAAAATATGGACAAACCGAATGTACGAAAATGAGACTTGCAGCTCCTCTCTACAAATGTCATTGTCATATTTGTAGTTTGACTACTATGCCCTTGATTTACACTTGATATGTGACATCTATTGAATGATTATTCATACTTTGGTCAACAAAGCTCAAAATGATCATGACAGAGTGGGTTATCCATATCTTTAATCTCATCGGCATTATAGTAAAATGGATTTATAAAAATTTGATCCCATATCATCAAAAATCACCTCACATATTCTATGCTCGAGCTAATTAGAGTGCAGGCCTAACATTCAACTTTTAGTTCGGGTTCCAAGCTAATGTCTTGGGCTCCACTGTGGCTTCAACATAAGAGGGTTGGTGAGACTCAATCCTTTTCTGTTTATCATTTATCATCAAATGTGATCCTTTCAAGCTTCCCTGATGAAGCAATGGAATTTTGTATGTACTCTCATGTTAGTGTGTGAGCTTCTAAACAATTCAAATGTGGATTTTGTGCTCTGATACCTCCTTTCCATATGCGCTGATCCACAACTTGATACTCATATGACTGAATTGATATTCCATCAAATAATTGTTGACATCTTCTGTATAGCTGGATAGGAAATGAAGGTTGAGGAAGACTTCCATAGGCATTCTGTTAAACAAATCACATACCAAGCATCCGAATGTGTTTTTGATCCAATGAGGATTCATTGAACTGCATGAAGGCCTATCCAAATTCTGTGGTGGCTCGATGAGGTGGTCAAATTTCAACATGGGGAGACCCGATTGGTCATCTCTTCTTTATTCAATCTGGTACCTGGCATTTGGACATGACATAGTGTCTTCACATGACACTTTGTCAAAGCTTCATTTGCACATGGGTTTTGTTGGAATATTTATTACGGCAGTATACGTTTTCCCCTTGAGCCAAATGCTCACCTACCACCTCTGACATCCAGAATAGACATAAACATAAATACGGTGGGTGAAATTTTTGAAATCAAAAAAGAGGGGGAAAATGGAATGAGACAAAAGGAATGATTATTCATTCATTTTGAAGAGAGTGTAGATCAAGTAGATCAGAGAGAAGTTGCAGAGCTGAGAAAAGAAGGAAGAAGGAAAGAAGTTTGTGCTTGCAGTTGCATGTGTTTCCCTTGCTCACTCTGTAAGTTTTTCATTGTTAGATTTGTCCTGTTGAAGCAGTGATTTCTCCAAGCACCTTTGTATGCAGCCATTAGAGTTGCAGGTTTAAATTTTTTTTGAAGAATAATCAGTTTAGGGCTATTTTAGGGTTTTCTGGTTGAAGCCGAATGCTCCCAGATTTTGTAATAGTTTAAATCTCAATTGAATAGAAAGCAAGAAGCATACTTAATCTATTGTTCTTCATCTTCTATTCATTGCATTTGACAAGTTTGGTTGAAAGGTTAAAGCTTTGACTTTCTGGTTTTAATGGTGAAAGCATTCATGTTGAAATATTTTGTAAGTTATATTTCTTAAGTTTGAAATAGAACACTCAACATCTTTCTCAGTTAGAGCCGAGCTCACTCAACATCCATTGGTGTTGAGCATTTCCTGTGCAACTGTCGAGCTCCTCTTTGTGCCAAGTTCACTCAGCACCTGTTGCCTGTCACTCAGCACCTTCAAGTGCTGAGCAAGTGCCGAGTAATTTTTGGCACTCGACACCTTCCTGTGTCAAGCACTTTTCTTCAAGTTCCGAGCAACCTGCCACTCGGCACATTCACGTGCTGAGCAAAACTAGCACTCGGCAATTGTGAGTGCCGAGCAAACTTTTTAGGGTTAGGGTTGCAGTTGAGTTTAAATTTTAATTGATTTTTCCCACATGGTATCAAAGCTTTGAGGCCCCACATCCACAGTGAGTTAGGGCATTTTTTTTCTTGGAATATTTATCATGGTAGGAGATGCAGGAAAGATATGGGAGCAACCACCATCATTTAATGGACAGAATTATGATACATTTGCAAAGAACATGAAAACCATTATGGTTGCAAATGATTTGTGGGAGTTTTTAGTTAATGGATTCAATGATCCAATGTGACTGATCTAACTCAGTATGCTACCCTCACAAATGCACAAAAGACTCATTTGAAAGAGTCAAGGAGGAAGGATGCTAAAGCGCTAAGTTTGATTGAAGCAGCAATGACAGAGACAATTTTCCCAAAGATTGCAGCAGTAAATTATGCAAAGGAAGCATGGGATATCCTTGAGATGAAATTCAAGGGGACTAATAAAGTTCATACTGTAAAGCTACAAAAAATTAGGAGGGAGTTTGAGAACCTTCAAATGAAGGAAAATGAATCAGTTACAAACTTTAGTTCAAGGACCTCCAATGTGATTAACCAATTGAAGTCAAATGGAGAAGACTATCAAGAGAAGAGGATAGTGGAAAAGATATTGAGGAGTTTACCTCATAAATATGACCATTTGGTCATGAGAATAGAAGAGGCAAAAGACCTCACTACTTTGACAATGGATGAGTTGATGGGTTCTCTTCAAACCCATGAGTATAGGATCAATAGATCCACATCTTCTTCTACCCAAGAGCAAGCATTCAAGGCTCAATCAAATCCAATAGGAAGGGGGAGAGGAAGAAATGGCTCAGGCAAGAACTCTAGAGGTAGAGGCCGAGGTAATGGAGGACAAAGAAATGCTATAGCAGAAAGCTCAGGAAGAGCAAATGGAGCAAGTAGCTCACACAATACTTCAAGAGGAGGTAAGAAAAACTAAAACTCAAATAAGAGAAATGTAGAATGCTATTACTATCATAAATATGGGCATTATGCAAATGAATGCTGGAAGAAGCAGAAAGATTAGTCAGGACAAGAAAATGTGGCTGATGTGAATATGGGAAGTGAAAACACTGCCTTCATCATGTGTAATGTTGGTGAAGAAGGAAGCCCTGAGGTTTGGTACCTCGACAGTGGATGTAGCAACCACATGAGTGGTAATGAAACCTTGTTTTCATTCATTTACAAGAGTTTCAAATTAGAAATTAAGATAGGTAACAATGGAACCCTACCAGTTGTGGGCAAAGGATCTATTATGGTCCGCACCAAGAAAGGTGAGAAAAGGGAGATACAAAATGTGTATTTTGCCCCTGGTATGAAGCACAATTTGATGAGCATTGGTCAGCTCATTCAAAATGGATACAAAGTGTTGATGGAGAATGACATATGTGTCATCCAAGAAAAAGGTGGGAGCAAGAACCTACTTGCAGCAGTTCAAATGAAAAAGAATAGAATGTTTCCCTTGAGGATAGAGACATGTTTCTCATCTCAAGTTTGTGCTGCACCTCACACACAATCAGCTCTAAGGAGTGTGATTGAAGATCCCTCATGGCTATGGCACCTCAGGTATGGTCATCTTGGCTATGCTGGTTTAAATTTATTGTCAAATAAAAGAATGGTAGAAGGTTTACCATGAATAAGAAATTCATGTGACAAGTGTGAGGCTTGTATTTTGGGTAAGCAACATAGGCTTCCCTTTAATTCTAGAAATTCTAGGAGGGCTAGATATCCATTAGAATTAGTTCATACTGACCTAGTCGGTCCTATGCAAGTTACTTCCATTGGGGGGAGTACTTATTTCATGACATTCATTGATGATTTCAGTCGTAGGACATGGGTGTATTTTTTGAAGAACAAATCTGAAGCATTTGATAAATTTTTAGAATTTAAAGCCCAGGCTGAAAGAGAATGTGGAAATTATATCAAGGTCCTAATATCAGATAGAGAAGGGGAGTATACCTCCAATTCTTTTGTAAACTTTTGCAGGAAACATGGCATAAAGAAAGAGCTCATAGCCAGTTATACACCACAGCAGAATGGAGTGGCTGAAAGAAAGAACAGGACCATTGTTGAAATGGCAAGGAGCATGATGAAAGAGAAAGGTCTCCCAACTAAATTTTGGGGAGAGGCTATGGCAATAGTAGTTTACCTAATTAATAGGTGTCCTAAAAAGGTAGTCCATGACAAAATTCTAATGGAAGCATGGTCACGAAGAAGATGGATAGTTGAACACTTAAGGGTGTTTGGATGTGTAGCATATGCACGTGTGCCTAAAGAGCAAAGGCAAAAATTTGATGACAAAGGTGTGAAATGCATTTTCACAGGGTACAACCTAGAATCAAAGGCATACAGATTGTATGATCCATTAAACAACAATATGATGCTTTCAAGAGATGTGGAATTTCTTGAAAATCAATCTTGGTATGGAAAATTGATGAGTCACCAAGCATTTCCAGTAAAGTGCCAATTATGAGTGAAGAAGATGCTGATGAATAGAAAGAAGAAGGAGCAAATAGAAGAAAAGGCAAGCAAGTTCAGACATTGCCGAGCTCCTCTAGGCATGACCGAGAGTTAGTGCTGAGTACTAGTGAAGACTGAGGTGGTCAGCAAAGTAGCAGCAGTGAAGATTCTAATCCCACAGTCTCCTCCCTGTTACCAAGAAAGACCAAGAGTCTTAGGAAGATATACCAAGATGAAAGGTATGAAGATTATGATGAGAGTGTTAATTTTGCATTATTTTCTCATAGTGATCCAACATATTTTGAAGAAGCTATTAAGGAGAAGAAATGGTGTAATGCCATGGATGAGGAAATAGATGCCATAGAAAGGAATGAGACATGGGAGCTAACTGAATTACCTCCCAAAAAGTAAGTGATTGGAGTGAAATGGGTCTATAAGACCAAATGCAATGCTAAAGGCAAGATTGATAGGTATAAGGTAAGGCTAGTAGTCAAGGGCTACAAATAGCAGTATGGAAGAGACTATGATGAGACCTATGCCCCAGTTGCAAGAATGGAAACCGTGTGTGCTGTCATAGCAATTGCAGCCTAGCACAAGTGGAAGGTATATCAAATGGATGTGAAGTCCGCCTTCCTTAATGGTGTATTGAAAGAAGAAGTGTATGTGGAGCAGCCACCTGGTTATGAAGTTGCAGGTGAAGAGAATAAAGTATATAGATTGAAGAGAGCTCTTTACAAGCTTTAGCAAGCTCCAAGGGCATGGTATAGTAGGATTGACTCATATTTGATGAGCAATGGCTTTAGCGAAAGCAATGATGAGCCTACTCTTTACATCAAGGTAGCAAATGGTAATGTATTGATTGTTGTCTTGTATGTAGATGACTTAATTTTTACTGGAAATGATAAGGCTCTAATTGGTGAATTCAAAGAGGCCATGAAAGGTGAATTTGAAATGACAGACCTAGGTCTCTTGAAATACTTTCTAGGCATAGAAGTAAAACAAATGCATGATGGCATTTTCATCTCCCAAGAAAAATATTCAGGGCAGATCTTGGAGAGATTCAAAATGCATAACAATAAGGCAACCCCCACACCAATAGTTGTAGGTCTGAAGTTGAGCAAGGAAGACTCTAGCAAGAAAGTGGATCCAACACTATACAAGAGTATGGTTGGAAGTTTAATGTATTTGACTGCAACTCGGCTAGACCTAATGCATGCAGTAAGTTTGATTTCCAAATTTATGGAAACACCAAGAGATTCCCATTGGCAAGCAAGAAAGAGGATCCTAAGGTATGTGAAAGGTACCAAGGGATTTGGGATTTTTTATACTGCATCAAATGATTTCAGGTTGGTTGGTTATACTGATAGTGATTGGGCTGAAAGTTTAGATGATAGGAAGAGCACTTCCAAATACATGTTTCATATGGGATCAGGTGCAATTTCATGGGCATCCAAGAAGCAACCTATTGTTTCTCAATCTACAACAAAGGCTGAATACATTGCAGCAAATGCAGCAACATGTCAAGTAATTTGGCTAAGGAGGATCTTGACAGATTTGAATGAAAGGCAAGAGGATGGAACCACAATTTATTGTGACAACATCTCATCAATTGCATTGTCCAAGAATCCAGTCTTCCATGGGAGAAGTAAACACATAGAAATTAGATATCACTTCATCAGAGAGTTGGTGGAGGATGGGGATATCAAAATAAATTTTTGCAAGTCTGAGCAGCAACTAGCAGACATTTTCACAAAGCCTTTAGGCATTGGATCTTTTGTACACCTAAGAGAGAGTCTTGGTGTAGTTGATGTGGATCAGTTGTGATCTTTGTTTTTTTTTGGCTCAGGACAAAGGGTGAGTGTTGGAATATTTATTACGGCAATATACATTTGCCCCTTGAGCCAAATGCTCACCTACCACCTCTGACGTCCATAATAGACATAAACATAAATATGGTGGGTGAAATTTTTGAAATAAAAAAAAGAGGGAGAAAATGGAATGAGACAAAAGGAATGATTATTCATTCATTCTGAAGAGAGTGCAGATCAAGCAGATTAGAGAGAAGTTGCAGAGCTGAGTAGAGAAGAAAGAAGGAAAGAAGTTTGTGCCTACAGTTGCACATGTTTCCCTTGCTCACTCTATAAGTTTGTCATTGTTAGATTCATCCTGTTGAAGCAATGATTGCTCCAGGCACCTTTGTATGTAGCCATTACAGTTGAAAGTTTAAATTTTTTTTGAAGCATAATCAGTTTAGGGTTATTTTAGGGTATTCTGGTTTAAGCCAAATGCTCCCAGATTTTGTAATAGTTTAAATCTCAGTTGAATAAAAAGCAAGCAGCATACTTAATCTATTGTTCTTCATCTTCTATTCATTGCATATGACAAGTTTGGTTGAAAGGTTAAAGCTTTGACTTTCTAGTTTTAATGGTGAAAGCATTCACGTTGAAATATTTTGTAAGTTATATTTCTTAAGTTTGAAATAGAACACTCGGCATCCATTGGTGCCGAGCATTTCCTGTGCAACTGTCAAGCTCCTCTTTGTGCCGAGTTCACTCGGCACCTGTTGCCTGTCACTCAACACCTTCAAGTGCCGAGCAAGTGCCAAGTAATTTATGGCACTCGACACCTTCCTGTGTTGAGCACTTTTCTTCAAGTGTCAAGCAACCTGCCACTTGACACATTCACGTGCTGAGCAAAATTGGCACTCGGCAATTGTGAGTGCCGAGAAAACTTTTTAGGGTTAGGGTTGCAATTGAGTTTAAATTTTAATTGATTTTTCTCACAGGTTTATCTTTGGGAGGTCCCAGTCACTATTCAGGCATAACAATGGCTTTCTTTATTCCTTTCATTCACGTGCCTGATAATCATATGGTTGGCTTGTGTAATAATCAATCAAACTGAATAGTGCAAATAATTTTTGATGCCCAAGACCATCATTTCTAGTGAACTTATTTCAATGCCATGGATGGTAGGCATCGTTATTTGGCTCTCCTCAATGGTGGTAATCATATTTAGCCAAGAACATCACAGACATCCAATGTGTGGATATATGGGAGTAGGCAGTCTCATTGCATCAAGCCACTATCATATTTGAATGCCACGACTTTGAGTAATTCATCATACTATCTGCCACCATTCCTTGGATCTATGAAATATGACTGTCACTATTCAAAACTCCCAAACTAATTTCTTCTAAAACCTGCAGCTCTCATATAGGCTATTTGGATGAACTTGGGATGCTTCTTATTAGTTCCCCTAACTCATTCAATCATTATGAGTCCTTCAAACTTGGCTAGGCCGATAATTACAAGAACAAACACCTTGTATACTGAGGATTTGAACATCATGATAGTATCACCATAGGATCCAAACATCATTCTTGCATGGAGATTACATGCAAAATGATTGAATCTTTTGAAATTTAAATAATATAATATGGATCAGAGAATCTTCACCTGAACTTGACTCAACTATCTATAATATTGAAATTGTATTTTAACACTTTGAATCTTATAAATTTTTGATGCAAAATGAAACTTGATAACTAAAGATATTTAGCGGGATTAGGCACTTTGAATCTAGACTGATTCTTGTCCTTTGAACCAAGAAAACACTGGGACTACATTTGGACCTTTACTCCAACCCTTCGATCCAAAAGTTGAAACTTAGGTTTCTAGATCTGTACATCAAACTCTAAAGTATTACATTTCTTGAATAGGAAATGAATTGAGCTTGCATTTCGAACTACATCAAACCATCGAACCACTTTGAACTACTTTGAACTTTAGTTCAAAGAGGTTCAAAACCATGAATTGAAAATTTTAAAAATTAGGTCCATATTGGGTACCAACAATATGTATATACATAAATAAATAAAAATATATGTACATATATACATAGATATGTATGTATGTATGTTCATACATATAAATGTAATATACACACACAAACATACACACACACACACACACACACACACACACACACACACACACATGTATATGTATGTATGTATATATGTATATACACACACATATGTGTATGTATATATATTGTATATATATGTATGTGTGTGTCTATAAATATAAATATAAATATATAAATATATATATATATATATATATATATATATATATATATATATATATATAATGATATTGAATATCTAATTATTTGGTCCTAAACCAGAGATATGAATATTTGTAATCAAAATTGCACTTTAATTTTCACATATACTTATTAATTCAAATTGGTTTTTCTCCAATGTCCTCATAGTACCACTCAACATTTATTTTAACATGTATAAAAGACAAAATAAAAATTCATGAATTAAAAAGGATTCAGATCATACATTCACCTAACTTGTAAGATCTTATGTGCCTAGAGTGTATACACTTAAGAATAATATCAGACTAATTGCAAATACTAAACTAAGAGCTTCATATATATTGAAATTTGTGTATTTATAGTAGGAGTGTCAGAAACTTACAATTGGAACAATTATTATTTTGTCATTGATGTCAAATCTATTGATAAAACATATTCCTACCTAATCTAAATGTCATATCTATTTGATTGATGAAGAGAAATTGAGAACTTTCTCATAACAATAGCACCTAGAGAAAATGTTGAGTTATGAAAAGGAAGCTACAATGGACATTTGATTAGATAGACTTTGATAAAGAAATGTGACTATTTATGTCAAAAAAGTTAAGCCAAGCCAAGCAGGAAAATAGTAAAGGAATCTCAAGTGATGCTAGTGTCAATGGAGCCATAGTTAGTACCAAAAAAATCTAGTGTTGATTGAGAAAGCTAGTTGATGCTAAGCCAGAAAGATTTATAGTGCCAGAGTCTTAAGTGATGACTAAGTGTCATAACTTAGTGATTGTTGAGTAATATTGTTAAAGATGAATTTGAGGAAATCATGACTCCCAGCTGACTCAGTTGACTTCTTAGGAGATGTAAACCTTGTTGACGATAATATTGATGAGTTGGATCATTAAATTTAAGGCAAGTGTTACGTGAAGACCTAATGGAATTTTTATTGATGAATAAAATTTAAGTGGTGTCTTTATTTAGATTTTGGATTGTCCAAATTAGTAATTTTTCTTATTATTAATTCTTTTTTATACAATGATTTTTAGTTTTATATTAACACATGTATTGTTGTTTTATTGAAAGTTTTTGTAATTAATGTTTAATTTTATCTACACAAATACTATAGTTTCATTAGGAAAATTTTGACAAAGTATGTCTATGATAAGAATAGAATAATTGTGCATATATGAAAGATACAATAATTTATCAAGTAACATATTGTGACACATCTATAGAAATATAAAAGGTATCAAAATATTTTAGTGAAATCTAGGATACAAATAGATTAATGTAGATTATGACTAAATTATTTTTTTTGAGCATGGATAAATATGAATCAATGAATT
This sequence comes from Cupressus sempervirens, assembly GCA_028749045.1. Taxonomy (NCBI): domain Eukaryota; kingdom Viridiplantae; phylum Streptophyta; class Pinopsida; order Cupressales; family Cupressaceae; genus Cupressus; species Cupressus sempervirens. The sequence goes on along the minus strand of CM053788.1, from coordinate 57,923,102 downwards.
GTTGCGACTAGATCTCTTATTGAAATTATATGAACAAGGTTTTTGGTAGTCCTTTTGGAGTGTTCTTAGTAAATTTAGCTGAGTTTCATCTATAATGGAATTTCCTTTCCATAGGAAACTCCTTATTTCCTTTATTCATAATACCCCTTTGTATTGGGCCCTTTTCCTTAATTATTAGGCAGATTTCTATTTTTTGCCTTCGACCCACTGCTTTAAGAAAAATGCTTGTGGTGTTTGGTTGAGTTTGGAGAACTATTGTTTGTATGGATAGCCCTAGGCAATGCATAAATCCAATTAAATAGTAGTCCTTGGTAAATATTCAGCTATGAGACTTATTTATTGTGGATGGCGTTTCTTTCTTTTCTAGAGAAATGGAAGGTTGCATCATTACTCTCCCATCTAAACTTACCAATTCTTGATCCCAAGATAGATAAAATGGGAATTAACATCTTTTTTTTTTTTTGCAAAAAGAGGGGTAAAAATTTATTAAGACAGAAAGGAATACAACAAGGAGAGCTCAACAAGGAGCTTGATCCTATGCAACAAGATCATCAAATTCTTGCACCATCTCAAAGGACAGTTGCCTCCTATCCCTAATATTCCAACCCAAATCATGACTAGATGCCCATTTGGCTAAACAATCAATAGTTCTATTCCATTCACCAGGAATATACATGAACCTAATGAACTGAAAAGAGGAAGAGAAGAAAATAATTTGCTTAACAATAGTAGCTAGCTGCCAACTAACATCCTCAAGCTCTTGTGAAGAAAGCATGTTCACCACTACCTGAGAATCAGACTCACAGATAATCTTACTCCATCCCCGCAAGCAACACTGTTCTACAACATATAAAATAGCCTGAGCTTCCATGAGATTGTTAGTATAATCACCCTTATGAACTAAGAAGAAAAATTTAACATCCCCAAAACTACAACGAGCCACTCCGCCAATACCAGCCAGACCAGGATTCCCACGGGAAGAACCATTAGTGTTAATTTTCAAAACTCCATAGGGAGGAGGAGTCCAGTGCCCATCCCGATTAACCCAACCCTTCCTCTGATGATGAAGCTGCCTAGACATAGAAGGAAACCTATGAGCTGCAGCCCCATCCTACAGATGAAAATTGAGGCGATTACAGATAGCAAGATCAACCAGATCCATACCCCCATCAAGCTCACACTTCACAAGAATAGTTTCCTGAAGAGAATGTGATATTTTCCACCAAAGATGCAAAACACCAAGCCAAAAATCTTGGAATATGTGACGATTCCTCTCCAACCAGATATGCCAGAGCATGAAAGATAGGCTAGAAATCCAAGCAGCATGGAGAAAAGAAGACTTGGAAGGAGTAGTACCCAAGCAGGCCCAGAACTCAGGCAAAGAGGAAGCATGCCGACAAGAGCAACCTCAAGCGCACCACCAAAGGTGTCATATCTGAGTAGAATAGGAGCAATGGAAGAACAGATGGGAGACAGACTCCTCTCCTTTACCACACAAAACACAATAAGAGGGGCCATGAAATCCACGTTTACAAAGATTATCCCAGGTAAGACAATGGTTGTGAGCCACTAGCCACATGAAAAAATTGCACTTGGACCAAGAAACTTTATTCCAAACTTGCTTCCACCAAGGGACCTCAGCATCCCCAAATAATTGTCTAGTTATCTCCTGATACCCAGTAGAGAAATGATATTTACCAGACAAGGTACCGCCCCAAGCCAAAACATCTGGACCAAGCAAAGAAGAACACTCTCTAGAGGTTAGAATTTGAGAAAGCACCTGACGATCCATGTCTGTACCTCCAGGAGGCCAATCAGAAGAATGCTTCCATCTGTAGCCAACAACAGGTCCCAATTGATAAGGAGTCTTATAATGAGCCACTTTATCCCATCCAGCGGCAAGAAAAGAGTCACAAAGAGGCTGAAGATGAGGGTATATGGATAAAATAGAAGAGAATCCATCCCAAGCATCAGACCAAAAAAAAGCCTGAGAACCTCCTTTACACATCCAAACCAGACCCCTCTTTACCATCATCACACCTGTCTTCAAAGTATGCCAAACCATTGAGCCACGACCTTCAAGAGGAAGTGCAGAAACAGAGCAAGGATCAGCACCATGAAAATATTTATGAGTGATAATATGAGCCCAAAGTTGATGTTGTCCAGAGCACCATCGCCAATAAAGTTTAGCAGCCAAAGCTTGACTACTCAATAGAGTTGATCGAAGACCAAGACCACCCTCCTTTTTAGGCCTACAAACAGTTGCCCAATTAACCAAGCTCCATTTAGTACTACGCAAATTACCACTCCAAAGGAATTGTTGAGAAAGAGCATCAAACTCCTTGAGAAAGTAAATAGGTGCAGCGTGAACCATGCTTCGATAAGTAGGAAGAGCTTGGATAACAGCTTGAAGAAGAGTAACTCGGGCAGCAGTAGAAAGCCATCTATGAGTCCAATGATTTACCTTATCCTGAAGCTTGGTAATCAAATTTTTCCAAAAGAGACATGGCTGCCTAGAAATAGCAATAGGGATGCCACGATAAGTCAAAGGAAGTGATCCTATCTGAAACTGTAGAATACCAACAATCCTGTGCTAAATAGAATCAGGAGTGTTAAAAAAGTAAATCGAAGATTTGTGCTCATTAACTTTTTGGCCTAAAGCTGCCAAATAAATGTCCAAAGCATGTCGAAAGGCTTTAGCTTCCTTGATCCTAGCAGGACCAACAAGAGCAGAATCATCAACAAATTGAAGATGGGAAAGAGAAGGTAAACCATTACCCCACCGCTAGCCTTGAATAGAATTCTGGGACACCTGATGCTTAATGAATCTACCCAAGCCTTCAGCCATGATGAAGAATAGATGTGGGGAGAGAGGGTAACCTTGGCGGAGGCCTCTAGAAGGACCAAATAGTTGAGAAGGTTGACCATTAATAAGAATAGAAAAAGAGGTACAAGTAACACAACTCATAATCCAACTCACCCAGTTAGAGCTAAATCCAAAAGAAAGAAGAATACTCCTTAGGAAGCTCCATTTAACTCTATCATAGGCCTTAGCCATATCCAGCTTAACAAACATGGCTCTCTCCCTTGAAGTAGCCATAGAGTGAATAGCCTCAGTAGCAATAACCACCCCATCCAAAATTTGTCTGCCAGCAACAAAACCACCTTGTTCTTCTGAGATAATAATGGGAAACCACCTTTTCAATCTCTCAGCAATCAACTTAGTAATAACTTTGTAAACCACATTGCATAAGGCAATTGGTCTAAAAAACTCCAATTGATTAGCACCCTCTCTCTTAGGAATAAGAGTCAAGAATGTAGAGTTCAGAGCTCGAAGCATCTGCTTGCTAGCATAGGATTCTTTAACCACCTCCAACAAATCATGATTAACGATGTCCCAAAATTCCTGAAAGAATTCAACTGGAAAGCCATCAGGACCAGGAGCCTTCCCCTTAGGCATGCCAAAGGCCACCTCCTCCAGCTCTTCCAAAGAAATAGGACGCATGAGATAATCATTCATTTCCTGAGTGATAAGGGAAGGAATACAGGACAAAATAAGATTTTCTTCATTATCAACAGGAGGAGAGTCCTCAGAGAAGAGGGTAGAGAAATACCAAATAGCCTCTTGGAACAAAGCTGGCAAGGAATTCAGTTGGATACCTTGAGAATTAACCAAAGACGAGATAGTGCTCTGATTCCGGCGAGATTGTACTATTTTATGAAAAAAGGCAGTGTTACAATCACCTTCCTAGAGCCAATCAACTCTAGCCTTTTGCTTCTAAAAAATTTCCTCTCGAAGTTCCCATTCTTCTAGAGCTCTAGAAGCAAGGGATTCAGCCTTGCCAAGATCCTCTAAGAAACCTCGATCTCTAATCTCCCTTGTGATGACATCAAGATCTTCATGAGCAAGCCTCTTCATAAAGTGAAGGTTCCCAAAGCATTCCCTATTCCATATCTTGAGCTGCCTTTTAACATATTGAAGCCTTTTAGAAAATGAGAACATTGCAGTACCATATGTAGGAGCACCATCTTTCCACCAACAGAAAACACAATCATGAAGAGAGGAGTCCCGAAGCCACAAAAATTGGAACTTAAAAGGAGGATGCTTCAGAACATAAGCCGCTATAGCAAAAAATTTGATTGGCCAAGATCTGAACCCCTCCAATCAAGGATTTCTGAAGAGATAGTAAGGGTGCCACTAACCTAGAAGCAAGAAACAAGAAATCTATCCAGACGTTCTGAGATAGCAGCAACACTAGTCCTACGATTATTCCAGGTATAGAGACCATTAGAAGGCTTAACATCAGAGAGATGCAAAAGAGATATATGTTACCGAAGAAGAGTAGAAGAAGGCCCCAATCTAGCCAAACCACCATGCTTCTCCTCTAGACTTAAAACTGAATTGAAGTCCCCTGCTAACACCCAAGGATGATAAGGATGACAATTTCTAACATATTTAATATGTTCCCAAAGTTCCTCCTTTCCCACAAGATCAACAGGTGCATACACATTAGTAACCATTATTACCTCTCCTGAGTCTAGAGCAGAAGCTACCATAGAGAGAGCTAAGCGAGAAGACATCTAGCAAAGAGGAGAAATTTTTTGAGGATCCCAAAATATAACTAAACCACCCGCACTGCCTGTTGCCCCAACACACTGGCATTGGCCACGAGACCAAATACTAGAGGCATGTTGGACCATAGACTCCACAGAGAGCTTAGTCTCTTGGATACAAAAGACATCAGTGCTATGGCCAACCACCAAGTTATGAATAGCCTTTTGTCTAGGGATGCTATTCAACCCCCTTACATTCCATGAGAGAATAATCATCATTGGGTAGAATTGGGAAAATGAGAATCCAAAGGTTTCACTAAACCAGACTCAATCAATATATCTCCTATGAGTTTAATCTTCTCTTGGTCTATTTTGCGCCCACTCTTTAGAGGAGGAGTAGAAGAAGCCCGCTTAAAGGGTCGAGACATCAACCCCAAGGGGAGAGGAGAACCCTTGCCCTGACCTGATGGTAGCACATCCTTAACCAAATTAGCTAAAACAACATCATTATCCTCCAACATTGCAGGAGTCACCAGAGCCTCTGTCACAAGAGCTACAAGGACCTCATAGTTCTGATATACTACAACTTGGGATGCCCCACAAGCATCATTAGGAATAGATCTCTCATCTGGGAAAACTAGATCAGAAGAGATAGGAGGAGGAATACCCTCCTCTAGAACCATACTATCCAACACCTCAAAGTTGTTAAAACCTGAATTAGATAATCTTTCTTTCAAAGGCCTCTTTTGACCACGGCCGTTAGCATGAGGGCGAACAGGGGTAAATCCATCCTTATCTTGCATTTGAGCCTTACCCTTACCTGTAGCATCTTGCGGATTCATCCCCTTGGTAGTATTAGGCATTTGAGATTGTCCTTTCCTTGTAGTATCTGCCAAACCACCAGTATTTCCAGCTATAGAACCATCCACTCCTTTGAAACTTGAGTTACGGGGGCACTAACGCAGTAAATGACCATACTCATGACAAATCCGGTAACGGAAAGGGAGAGATTCATAATCTAACTGCTGCACCCAAGAAAAATCCCCCATACAAATTTCCAAAGAATCTGGTAATGGGTTATTCAAATTAATTTCAACACAAATTCTAGCATAAGATCAATCAACAAAACTTTTCATGGAAACCATTTTCCTACGTTGACCATGCTATGCATAGGGAGATCAATGCTATCATATTTATATTTTATTTTTTTGTAATAAAGTATTGAGAGTCAAGCCTCCTTTCTTCTCCACCAAGTCCTAATTATGTCTCTATACAAATTTCCCCTTTGAGGAATATCACAAAGATCTTATTCCCCTTTAACATGAAGTGAAGTTTCAATATCCACCCCAAAAACCCATGGTTAAGGCTCCCTAGTGTATTTACATGGGTAATGTATATGTTTTCTATTTGACTAACAAGGGTAAGAAACCAAAGGGAGTTAAGAATCCCCCTAAGGTTCTTCTTGATCAATTTTTGGTGGTAACCATTGAAAAGTATAAGTCCTCTCTATACTTCCCTAGCTTATCTATGAAAAAACCAATAAATCCCCTATTAACAAGGAGGTTACTATAATTATCCTAGAGGAACGAGAGAAGATATGAAGATGAATCCAAGGGTATTAAGATTGAAGAGATTTACCCTGAAACAAGGAGTAATAAGGTCTTCTAGGCTTCCTTAAACATTTTGTTGACTTGTTGTGTAACATGAAAAGTGTAATGTGCATGGAAGAAGATACCTCTTATGAAGAGATTTTTTATCTAGACAAGGATAGTTAAGATAATGGATATGATAGATAAGAGGATCAAGAGGATCAAGACATGAATTCTCCTTACATAGATCAAGATCAATATATGAAAACTAAAAATCAAGACAACGACACTCCTAGTAAGTACAACTTTGTTGACTCCAAAGAGGAGGATGTAGAAATAAGGATATGCATGTTATGGAGGAAGAAGAGATAGGTTGAGATTATCCTTTACATGGAATTGTGAAAGACTTGATCAACCCTAAAGAATGATGTCTAAGAATAGTTAGGCCATTGATAAGGTTTATGATTCTCTTATTTGGATCACTAATATAATAATAAAAAAGTAGTAGCGGAAATTAAAATATTGAAAATATAAGATCAGGAAATAGATTGAAAAAAAAAGGGTTACAAGTTTTGTACTACTCATGGAAATTTGAAGATAATGAAGCTAGATAATTGATCAAGGCACTTTGGGAGTTGAAGTAAGATTGCATCCTTATCAAGGCTCTTCACAATTTCAAATGATATTTTATATTCATTTTGGTCTTTTTTACACTCATTGCATCAAGGGAAACTTGTTAAATGTTTTAAGGATTACTATGCTATTATGATATACTTAGTTTATAATATAGTTAAGTTGTGGGATATAGTCATTAGTTTTTAATGTTAAATTCAATAATAGATTTTTTATTTTTTATTATTATTGGGGGACCTCCCTGATTTTCTCATACTCAATAACTACTTTAGAGTTGTTATGCATTTTAGTGTAAGAGACTAAGGCCCTTCCTTGCTTATCTAATTTTTTAAAAAAATGGGGAAAAAATAATTGATGTTTTTTGAAAATAATAATTTCAGAAATAGACCAAAATATTTAAATATTGCTCATGTTATATGGAGGAAACATAGTTGCAAGAAAATCAACATAGGAATATAGATAATTAAAAGTGAAGAGATTATATAACTTAAAATGTAAAATCAATTAGAGAGTATACTAAAAAGATCATGCAATCCACTAAACTAGACCATTCAAGAAGCTAATAGAGAAAATATCTAATGCAAGAAAACCCATCATAGAAAGCCAAATTGTGAAAAAAAATTAGATCCCAATTACAAATATAGATTTAGTAAGTTACAACTAGTAGGTGTAAAGTGGCAATTAGGTGTAAGAAAGATATATCAACTTATCAAAGACCACCACAATTATTAGATAAGGAACCACTTAGAATTAATGCATATCAAAATGTTTATAAAGCTTATTAGAGGATGTTAGTAATAATTACAAGCCATGAATTTTACTTAGCTTAACTGATCCAATATTGCATTTGAATGTAGTAGAAGATGAAACATTCAATATTTGGATACCCAATAAGATATGAGATGGCATTCAAGAGGTTTATTAAAATTTCTACCATTGCCTATGAGTTGTGATGGATACATATATTTTCCACATGGATTTTGAATAATAATTGACTAAGAAATTTCTTTATAGTATATAATCATAGAGGCTTGTGTGTGAATTGGGGTACTATAGTAGTTTCTAGTGCATAAATATGTGAAAAAGAGAACCTTGTCTTGATACACCAATACAAATAATGCAAGCTTGGTAAAATTACACTTTAAAATTTCTTCTAGATATTATAATGAAATTGATTGACATATCAGCTTACATACAAATGTTGAAATTTCATTATGATATAAAATCAAGGATCTATTCGTATCAACAAAACCATTTTTACAATTTTTATCTTTTTATTCAAAGATTTGCCCAAATAAATCCAAAGAAAAGATCAAGGGGAAGGATGAAGTAGTGGTGCTTGTAAATGTAAAAATTGATTAGAAAAAGAGAAAGAAGAAACTAATACCATAATACAAGGCCTTAATAATTTCCTACTAACATGTAAACCAACCATGTAGGATTTTTTTAAAGAAATTTAGTAATACATACAAAATGCTTCTTACCTCATATCAATGGTAAATTTGGTTCTAAATGCATATGCAATCCAAAGAAGTATAGATTGACTATCAATAAATTCAGTTTGATGACATATATGATGTTGTTGGAAGATAAAGGGATAACCTTGGATTTTATGTTTTAAAACTTAGCATGAAATTCATATAAGAACATGAAAATAAATTAACACAACTCAATGGAATACATTAGATACTATGTGACAGTTAATAAATGATATGAAACACTTATAAACAACATGATAAATTTTGAAGAAACATTGCTTTCTTAACCTAAGAATAAGGTTTCTACTCAATTTTTTTTTATAGAAAGTAACAACACCCATTGAAATTCTAGAATGCAGCAATATATATGTATACATATATATGTACATATATATGTATATATATATCAAGCCAAGTTTAAAAAAATACACTGGTACTAGGCCAAATGTTTTTTTACACTCTTGTATGAAACAATTTAAGGTATGGAACAAGATTTGGTGCTATAAAGAAAGTGGTGCATTGATTTTTGTAGTAATAGACATATTGGTCTAATTTTAAAATTTATCATTTTTTCAATACATATTGTTGTTTATTAATGTTATAATATCGTAAAAGACTATCTACTCAATCTTTAAATGACACACTCCTTCCTCAAAATAAATGGTATATCTAGGAAGTATGGATATATAAATTGTATCACATAATAGTACAAGTAGAAAATGCAGTGTGAATCATTTATTATACTATTATTTTTTCTCTAAAATATGCTATCAAATGTGTGTGTGTGTGTGTGTGTATTTGATACATGATAATATTGTTTATGTGGATATAATATGTAGTTTCACATAAAGTTCAATGTCTTTATATTTCAACTTGTTAGAAATGTTTACAGTAACTGGGGAGGGTTGAATCAGTTACTCAAGGTCCTTAAGTACCATTTGAACTTTTATATAATAAAACTATTATTCTTCTGCTTCTCCTACTATTGCTTGGTCTCTACTGCAAAAAAAAATTATTGTTCCAAATATAACATGCTTTATTGAATATTAAATGTAAAACATATAAAGCATTCAACAAAAAGTTGACACTAGGATTTTTATGTGGAAACATAATTTGGGAAAATCCACTAGTAACATATTACCAATTTTTCACTCTTTTAAAGTGAGCTCTGTTAGGAGCCTGCCCTATTAAAGGTTATAATACACACTATTAAACATGACCGGGTTAGATGATTTTATTACCCTGTTAAGACTTGCCTTGTTAGAGGAATTTGATTATTCCATTTAGAATGTTACCTTTTGAAAGGATTTACATAGACTACTAAGTCTTTCAAATGATTGTTAGGTTGACCTCTATTAAAAGGATTTCGATGGAAACAAATTACAATGATCATAAAGAAAACATTAGGGTTTTTATATGTATGATTACAACTCAGTTTGTAAGTTCAAATCTTTGTTCGGTTTAGGTGTTGATTCATTGACAAGCTCTCCACTATCATCTCTTTCCTTATTTCACTTGGCAACTTTCAAGAAATAAGTCTTCCCCCTTGAACAACACTTAATCCTTATTGCTTGATTTTTCTCATATTCACTATCAAAAACATATATACAAGCTTTCTCCTTTTGCTTTGTATTCACTCACACACTTGTGCATTTTTTATCCACCTCTATTTGTGCGTGCCTCTTTCATATACTTGCACTGCTCAATAATTTGATTAGCTTTGTTCCTCTTTAAATAGGAAATTCTTTCTTTACCATTTTCCACAATCAATATAGATCTTAGGGTTTATGATCAAGTTCAACACAAACTGTATCTATCCATCTTCTTCTTGATCTACTTCGAGAAATTTTTCTGGAATATATCTATTATTTTATTTTTATATATATTATTTTTATCAGTTATAGACTAAATTACAACTAGAATAGATTCATATCTTTAAATAATAGTATTATAATTTTTGATTTAAAAACATAACCATAAAAAGTTCCAAGTTAATTCAAATAAAAGATTACAACTATTTGATGAATAACCACTGAAATCAAATTATTTTACTATCCCTTGCTTTTTGTGTAAGTTGTACATTTACTATGTCTTAATGATGCAACAGTTTTATAATCTCAAGGGGAAGAAAACTTTTTAAAAATAAAATTATTTGATATCAACTTTAATTATTTTGTAATGGGCCAGCCCCTTATTTCGACTGCTTTTATTTCAAAAACTTTAATTATTTTCTACCCATTTTAAATAGCTCCATCGATGGAGAAGAGCTATCAAAGTTTAATTCAAAAGCCCTGCAACAGTTGGAGGAAGAACTACAAACAAGCTTATTCCTGATTCGAGAAAAAAAGGTAATTCTCAAAATTTATTTACAAGAAATTGTTAATTTTTCCCTGTTTGTGACCCCATTTAAATTGTTTTATATAAAATTCTCAGAAGCAAATTCTCGAGGATGAAATTAAACAACGATCTCAAAAGGTATATTCTCTTTTTGTTTAAAATTATATTTTAAATTTTTTTTCTTTCGTTCTATGAATATGTTACTTATCTCTTTGCTTTGATATACAGCAACTTCATTTAGAGGAGGAAAATAAAAAGCTACATCAGCAGGTAACTTATGGGATTCTAAATATACTCAAGCTGAAAGTGACTTGAGCTTTCTATAGAATTTAAGCATTTAAAAATATTGTTTCACTTCGCAAGTTTTAAAAATTATGATTGAATAGTTTTTAAAAAAATTATTGCACAGATAAATATATACTATATTGCAATTTAATCTAATAAAATTGTTGATATGTAGATTTCATCAATTAAACTATCTGATAAGTATGCAAGCAATGGGAAAGATGATACTGATGGTGAATCTCCTAGGGCGCCTTTCACTCTTCAATTATGGTAGATATTGATTGCCTCTTTCAGATTAAAAAATTGTGTAGGAATCAGCTCTAAAAAGAGCTTATTCTGATTGCTCAAATCAGATTTTTCTCTTTCAATTCATTAATATTTAGAAAATATAAGCTATTAACTTATCATTGTATTTTCATTTATACATATAAATTTATGGAAGTTTTAATTTTAACATATGAAAAAAATTTGTTATAATTTATTTGAAATATAATTAAGACTATTCTATAATTAAACTAACACTATTTCATATGAAGATTTATACAAATTGATCTAGGTTTTTCGTTTTCTTTTTCATTTGATAAGTATTTACAAAATTTAATTTAATATTAAATTACTAGTTTTAGAATCGTATGATTCCTTTATGACAAAGACATAAAGTATAGTAGATAAATGAACTTTTCCATTTTCATTCTTTTTTAAAAATCTATTTTTTTTTGCAAAAAGAGGGGTAAAAAATTATTAAGACAGAAAGGAATACAACAAGGAGAGCTCAACAAGGAGCTCGATCCTGAGCAACAAGATCATCAAATTCTTGCACCATCTCAAAGGACAGTTGCCCCCTATCCCTAATATTCCAACTCGGATCATGACTAGAAGCCCATTTGGCTAAACAATCAGCAGGTCTATTCCATTCTCGCAGAATATACTTGAACCTAATGAACTGAAAAGAGGAAGAGAAGAAAAGAATCTGTTTAACAACAGTGGCCAGCTGCCAACTAACATCCTCAAGCTCTTGCGAAGAAAGCATGTTCACCACCACTTGGAAATCAGACTCACAAATAATCTTACTCCATCCCCACAAGCAACACTGTTCCACAACATATAAAATAGCCTGAGCTTCCATGAGATTGTTAGTATAATCACCCTTATGAATTGAGAAGAAAAATTTAACATTCCCAGAACTACAACGAGCCACTCCGCCAATACCAGTCGGACCAGGATTCTCACGAGAAGAACCATCAGTGTTAATTTTCAGAACTCCACAGGGAGGAGGAGTCCAGTGCCCATCCCAGTTAACCCGACCCTTCCTCTGATGGTGAAGCTACTTGGACATAGAAGGAAACCTATGAGCCGCAACCCCATCTTGCAGATGAAAATTGAGGCAATTACAGATAGCAAGATCAACCGGATCCATACCCCCATCAAGCTCACACTTCACAAGAATAGTTTCCTGGAGAGAATGTGATATTTTCCACCAAAGAATGCAAAACACCAAGCCGAACATCTTGGAATATGTGACGATTCCTCTCCAACCAGAAATGCCAAAGCATGAAAGATGGGCCAGCAATCCAAGCAACATCGAGAGAAGAAGACTTGGAGGGAGCACTACCCAAGCGAGCCCAGAACTCAGGCAAAGAGGAAGCATGCCGACAAGAGCAACCCCAAGCGCTCCACCAAAGGTGCCATATCTGAGTAGAATAGGAGCAATGGAAGAACAGATGGGAGACAGACTCCTCTTAATTACCACACAAAACACAATAAGAGGGGCCCTGAAATCCACGTTTACAAAGATTATCCCAGGTAAGCCAACAGTTGTGAGCCACTAGCCACATGAAAAAATTGCACTTGGACCAAGAAAATTTATTCCAGACTTGCTTCCACCAAGGGACCTCAGCATCCCCAAATAATTGTCTAGTTATCTCCTGATACCTAGCAGAGACATGATATTTACCAGACAAGGTACCGCCCCAAGGCAATACATCTGGACCAAGCCAAGAGGAACACTCTCTAGAGGCCAGAATTTGAGAAAGCTCCTGACGATCCATGTCTGTACCTCCAGGAGGCCAATCAGAGGAATGCTTCCATCTATAACCAACAACAGGTCCCAATTGATAAGGAGTCTTGTAATGAGCCACTTTATCCCATCCAGTGGCCAGAAAAGAGTCACAAAGAGGCTGAAGATGAGGGTATATGGATAAAATGGAAGGGAATCCATTACAAGCATCAGACCAAAACAAAGCCTGAGAACCTCCTTTACATATCCAGAATAGACCCCTCTTCACCAACATCGCACCTGTCTTCAAAGTATGCCAAACCATTGAGCGACGACCTTCAAGAGGAAGTGCAAAAACAGAGCAAGGATCAGCACCACGAAAATATTTATGAGTGATAATACGAGCCCAAAGCACCATCGCCAATAAAGTTTAGCAGCCAAAGCTTGTCTACTCAATAGAGTAGAACGAAGACCAAGACCACCCTCCTTTTAGGCCTACAAACAGTTGCCCAATTAACCAAGCTCCATTTAGTACTACGAAAATTACCACTCCAAAGGAATTGTCTAGAAAGAGCATCAAAATCTTTGAGAAAGTAAATAGGTGTAGCATGAACCATGCTTCTATAAGTAGGAAGAGCTTGGATAACAGCTTGAAGAAGAGTAACCCGAGCAGCAGTAGAAAGCCATCTATGAGTCCAATGATTTACCTTATCCTGAAGCCTGGTAATCAAATTTTGCCAGAAGAGACGTGGCTGCCTGGAAACGGCAATAGGAATGCCAAGATAAGTCAAAGGAAGTGAACCTATCTGAAACCGTAGGATACCAAAAATCCTGTGCTGAATAGAATCAGGAGTGTTAAAAAAGTAAATGAAAGATTTGTGCTCATTAACTTTCTAGCCTGAAGCTGCCAAATAAACATCCAAAGCATGTCGAAAGGCTTCAGCTTCCTTGATCCTAGCAAGACCGGCAAGAGCAGAATCATCAACAAATTGAAGATGGGAAAGAGAAGGTAAGCCATTACCCCACCGCTAGCCTTGAATAGAATTCTAGGACACCTGATGCTTAATGAATCTGCACAAGCCTTCAGCCATGATGATGAATAGATATGGGGATAGAGGGTCACCCTGGCGGAGGTCTCTAGAAGCACCAAATAGTTGTGAAGGTTGACCATTAATAAGAATAGAAAAAGAGGCAGAAGTAACACAACTCATAATCCAACTCACCCAGTCAGAGCTAAATCCAAAAGAAAGAAGAATACTCCTTAGGAAGCTCCATTTAACTCTATCGTAGGCCTTAGCCATATCCAGCTTAACAAACATGGCTCTCTCCCTTGAAGTAACCATAGAGTGAATAGCCTCACTAGCAATAACCACCCCATCCAAAATTTGTCTTCCAGCAACAAAACCACCTTGTTCTTCTAAGATAATAATGGGAAGCCACCTTTTTAGTCTCTCAGCAATCAGCTTAGTAATAACTTTGTAGACCACATTACATAAGGCAATTGGTCTAAAAAACTCCAATTGATTAGCACCCTCTCTCTTAGGAATAAGAGTCAAGAATGTAGAGTTCAAAGCTCGAAGCATCTGCTTGCTAGCATAGGATTCTTTAACCACCTTCAAAAAATCATGATTAATGATGTCCCAAAATTTTTGAAAGAATTCAACTGGAAAACCATCAGGACCAGGAGCTTTCCCCTTAGGCATGCCAAAGACCACCGCCTCTAGCTCTTCCAAAGAGATAGGACGCATGAGATAATCATTCATTTCCTAAGTGATAAGGAAAGGAATACAGGACAAAATAATATTTTCTTCATTATCAGCAGGAGGAGAGCCCTCAGAGAAGAGGGTAGAGAAGTACGAAATAGCCTCTTGGAACAAAGCTAGCAAGGAATTCAGTTGGATACCTTGAGAATTAACCAAAGAAGAGATAGTGCTCTGATTCCGGCGAGATTGCACTATTTTATGGAAAAAGGCAGTGTTTCGATCACCTTCCTAGAGCCAATCAACTCGAGCCTTTTGCTTCCAAAAAATTTCCTCTCGAAGTTCCCATTCTTCTAGAGCTCTAGAAGCAAGGGATTCAGCCTGGCCAAGATCCTCTGAGAAACCTCGATCTCTAATCTCCCTTGTGATGACATCAAGATTTTCTTGAGCAAGCCTCTTCATAAAGTGAAGATTCCCAAAGAATTCCCTATTCCATATCTTGAGCTTCCTTTTAACATATTGAAGCCTTTTAGAAAATGAGAACATTGCAGTACCATATGCAGGGGCACCATCTTTCCACCAACAAAAAACAAAATCATGAAGAGAGGAGTCACGAAGCCACATCAACTGGAACTTAAAAGGAGGATGCTTCAGAACATAAGCCCCTATAGCAGAAAATTTGATTGGCCAATGATCTGAACCCCTCCAATCAAGGATTTCTGAAGAGATAGTAAGGGTGCCACTAAGCCAGAAGCAAGAAACAAGAAATCTATCCAGGCGTTCTGAGATAGCAGCAACACCAGTCCTGCGATTATTCCAGGTATAGAGGCCATTAGAAGGCTTAACATCAGAGAGATGCAAAAGAGATATGTGTTGCCGAAGAAGAGCAGAAGAAGGCCCCAATCTAGCCAAACCACCATGCTTCTCTTCCAGACTTAAAACTGAATTGAAGTCCCCTGCTAACACCCAAGGATGATAAGGATGACAATTTCTAACATATTGAATATGTTCCCAAAGTTCCTCGTTTCCCACAAGATCAACAGTTGCATACACATTAGTAACCATGATTACCTCTCTTGAGTGTAGAGCAGAAGCTACCATAGAGAGAGTTGAGCGAGAAGACATCCAGCCAAGTAAAAATCTATTTACATTGAAATAAAATATTGAATTAATGATCATTACAATATGTTAAAAGAATATATGTACTCAAGTGAAAATTTGACAAATGATCATCCTAATTATACTTTCATAATAAAAGTATGATTATAATAATAATAATAGTAAGAAAAAAAATCAAATATAAACTTTTTAATTTAAATAAGAAATGAAATGAAATGAAAGAAAAAAGCACAATTTTGTAAAAAAGAAGATGAAGAAGAGTAGAAATAAATGTAATTGCTGCTTGCAATCTATTTCTTCAAGTTTAGCTAGCTTTGTGGCTTCTTCAAATAAGGTTCATGAAGGTTCCCATTAGAAATATGATAGAGTAATCTTCTTAATGTTATTGAAGAAAAGTATAGACAAATGATTGTCCTCGCATTTTAAGTATCCAAAATTTTACGTTTGATTTATATCAAAAGGAAGAGGTATGTTAGAGGAAGCTATGTTGAAAGCAAGTAGAAGTAGATACTTGTATGTCATTGATATTATACAAAAAATTAGTAGATATATTAGGATTGTGGCCCTCTTAATTTTAGCTAAACTACATTGTGGATTTATATGATTATCTTAATTTGTAAAATGAAACGTATTACTATTTTTATGGATAAAGTTGAGGCATGGGTTAGTTAATATTATGAAAACTATCAAGTAATGTTGATTGATTTTTGTTTCTAATTGTTAGTTTAATTTAAGAATAGGATAGAGAGATAGATAGATATGTGTGTGTGTTTGTGTCTACATATATATTATATATACATATATACACTTCTCTCTCTCTCTCTCTCTCTCTCTCTCTCTCTCTCTCTCTCTCTCTCTCTCTCTCTCTCTCTCTCTCTACACACACACACACAAAAAAAAAAAAAAAAACTCACATATATGTATATGTATATATAGACACACATACACATACACATATACATACACATACACATACAATACACATACACATAGACATACATATCCACATAAACATAAACATATGGAAAGTGTACAAAGATTGGAAATAAACAAGGGGAATAAGATGTTATATTTATTTAAATTAGTAAACTCTGAACTTTGACATAAAATTAAAGTTCGACTCAAAATTGCAAGATGCAACAAGAACAAGAGTTATAGTACTTTGAATTAATTTTTTTTTTAAATGATAAAATAAGCACAAAAAGTGGTCCTATTTTTTAATGAAAAATATAACATAGCATCTAGTATCCTCCCCCTCAAATGTTAAATTTATTTATTCAAATATTCTAATTTCTCTAGTGAAAATTAAGCTAACACCTTGTAGTTTATCCTAGATTTTTCCACTAATTGTTTGATGAATATAAATTTTTTTCAAAAATTTTGAAATGCACACATCCTAAAAATGTTAAATTTGTATGTGCTTACTGATAGATCATTTAAAACCAATCAAAAATCAATTTTTCAAAAATGTGTGTAGAATGGATTCTCATTTCTAAAAATGTAACTTGTTTTAGAATTCAATGCATGATCCAAAATATTTTCCTAATGTAATACACAAATGGTGTTTAAAAAAAAAATAACATACTTACAATATAAATTACAGATGAAAAGCTTGACATAATGAGAATTCAAAATAAATTGTACATGGGTAGATGGCCTAATGATAGATGTGGGACATCATGTTGTTTGATTTTGTCATTATTGAACTACTTGCAAACCTGATAGGGAGTACCTAAGAAGAAATGTGATATTTTTGTATGTTTGTTAGAAACCACATCTTAGATATGTTTGAATACTCCATTCCTTTAGGTTGGATGAAAAATATTTCCAAAGTAGATTAATACATTAACCAAATTAATGGGTTTACATCATATAGGGATTTTGAATAGAGCATTCATAAAAATAATCACACTACTTCACACTCTCATCCAACATTAAAATTATGATTACCTATAGGATAAGTGGGTTTCCTCACTCTTGAATCTCTCAATTTTATTTCTTCTTTATCATTTACCAAATTAAAGGGCTAGGATATTTAAATTCCATAGTTTATAAGGGTGTTTGTAAGATTAAAATTGTATTGAGATTCCACCTATGTGATCTCCTTGATAGATGATGGCCTATCACATAATGTATAATAATTTTTTCCATTAGTCTCTATTGAAAGTTTCATATTGAGAAGGAATTTGGTCTATATATGGTGAATCCTTTGTCTCTATTCTAATTTATCTCATATAAAATTGAGTTTTTTTAAAGAGAGGTTAATGTAATTTATTTTTATCAAGAGTAAAGTTATACTCAATGGTCATTATATTACTGATGATTTATCATTATTCATCAAAAATCATCAAAATAACTTTTATATTAAAATTTATAAAAAATCATTAGATAGGTGCATTGGTTTTTTGATGTAAGAAAATATACAAATTTTTACTATAGTTATATTTTTTTCAATTTCATTATAAAATATTTTTTTAAACATGAAATTATGATGTTATGTGCTCCCCTTAATACCACACCAAACAAGAGAAACATATACCAACACAAATTAAGAGAATAAAATGTGGTCTTCTTATTATCACCGCAAATGCATATTAATAGGATTACAATATGCAAACCCACATGGGTGCCTTCCTTACAACAGTCTATAAGATAGAGTTACAACTATCACCTAGAACTACTCTAGACAACCTATGTGCCTTCCTTATATAAGAACTTTTATAGTCCAAGAAGGTTCTAGACACTAAGCCCTAACCTTTGAGGCTGACCAACCTCATATTGCATCTTTTCATTACACTTTATTACATAAGATTGACTCAACATAATTAAAAAATTTACATTTTTAGATGGGTCCACTTCTGGAGACCATAACTAGTAAATTGTTGACCCAATGGGCTATTATAATCACATTCTAGAATCCTTGGTCAAACAATCTATATTAGTTAATTTTGTAAACATCCAACAACTACAAATCTGCCTCCTTTTAGAGTCATTTAGACTTTCATCACTAGACCTGAAGTTTGGATAGCCAAAATTTATACCAAAAATATGCACTAACTACATATGATGTAACAAGAATCCAAGGACACCCCTACTGGAGGTAATATGAATCCCTACAACTAACCACATAACATAAACTCAATAATAAGATACTCAATCTAATACCAAATGCAACTCTTTATTCATAAAATAATTATTTATATGCAATATGCCAAGTTGTAAGGCCTTCCAGGTTAGGGCCAAATACAAAAGCAATTACAATAAAATATCTACAAGATCCCTCAAGATCTAACCCCAAAACTAGTTAGTCTAGATCCACACTCTAGTAGAAACCTCCAAGGAATATCTCAACTTGTGCTTGTAAGCCCTCCGAGAAATCTCCTTGTTTATGAAGCCTTAGCTATTAGCCCTTCTCAAAATTCACTCTTCTGCCACATCCTCTTCTCCAAGTGGGATGATAATTACCAAAGACTTCACAAGACCCCCTTCTTATACCCAACTAATCCACAGGTTAGCCTATCCAATTACAAATTAAATAAACCCTTACATTAAATACACCCCTCAAGCCACAACTTAGCTGACAAAAAAAATTAAAATACATATAACCCAAATTAAATACATAAGTCTATTGACCACAAATAGCTTCATTAACATAGAACCAACACCAAATTAGGCATCAAAGAAAAATCACACTAAGTGTCAGTATTCCAACTGGCATAACTAAGCTCCTTCATTGATCGAGCACTAGTATGTGTCAAGTTCAAGAAACTGAGCCCCTTCATTAACTGAGATACTTGGTCAACACTACAACCAAGCATAACCAAACCTCATTGTATGCCAAGTACCATAAGCATCATTGAATGTCTTGATTAACTAATTCACTCAATTAGCACAACAACTACCAACTACCCAATCCCACCTCTTCATTGATTAAGCACAAACCAAAGCTTGAATGAACACACTTGATTAACATACAAAATACCTCCAAAGTAACTACTGAGCACTCCTCCAATGTAGTCACTGAGAAATCCCAAGATTCTCTTGCATCATTCTCCCCAGGTCAATAGAAAAATGTGTCCCACACTCAAATGCCCAAAGAAAGATAAAATGAAATCTTCATCTTCACCAAAGGTTTTCACTCCAACAAGAACAAGAAAATCGACATGCCAATCATCCACATTTTCATCTAGCTATCAAAGACTAGAATCAAAACCATCTAATCAACATGTTCACTCCTAGGAAAAATTTGAACATAATGATTCATCAACAAATCCACATTAGCAACTAGTGAATCCACACCAACAACAATATGTAACTCTTCAACAACATATGACAAACTCTCAAAACTAGCAATCCCATTGCTCACAACATGTAATGCCTCACCAAGGGATCCAAAAGAACTAACCTAAAGTTTTACTAAGTTCACCAATTTTTTTTTTATAATGAATAACATGTATAACATTCATAAAGTAGTGGAAGAACTAACATACAATCATACATAAGAAAACATAACAGATTACATTCCTTAACAATCCCAAGACGTTGAGTCACATTTAAATTTAAATTATGCTTTAAGTCCAATAAATAACACATCCACATAAAAGAATAACTGCCAGTTCAAGTCCATTTGAATAACATACATTTGTTTTGAATGCCACTTGGCAATAAATTCAGAATGCACAATCATCCATTGTACATATCACAAGGTATGAAGGGTTGATATAAATTTATAAAATAGATCACATCATCCCTCTTGGATCCATGAAACAAAGTAAAATACAATATGTAAAAGCATCCACCATATAGATATAACCATCGATCATAATACACAAAGATAGAATGAAATAAAATGCAAAACAAGGAACTCCAACCATGACATCAATAGGTGGATCTCAATGGTAAAAGTAAAAAGAAATACCACTCGACCTCATGGTAACCCAAAAAAGTCCACTCCCACCACGCTAAGGAGATAGTCTCAAGTCCCAAATAAGATATCAATCACAAAAATCAAAAGTAATAGATAATTCTTGAAGGAAAACCCTAAAAGTAATCGAACTCAAAGGTTCCAATATAAATCAACATCTAAACCCAAAGGTAAACAAAGACACATGGGGATTCTACTATGCAAGCAAAAAAATGTCATTGCATGAATCAACTCTAGAGTTACCCTAGCAAGCTAACTTGATCCTGACACCCTAGTGACTCTATGTGGCACTAGTATCGTTTCATACTGACAAGGCATACTAACGATGCATGGTCATAACCAAGCATCCTCGCTACTCCCATCCTAGTTTGTACTAGCACTTGAGGCATGGGAAAGGAAAGAAAAAGACTCTTATTAGGTTCATTTTACTCTCATTTAGTGTATTGTTTTCACTTATTAAATAACCTACAATGGGTTACCTTGGCAGCCACTTTGGGCTTTAGCCTCCATTGCAAGCCACTTCCTAACATTGCATATAGATAACCTACCCTAAGATCATAAAAGTACAAATCAAAGAATCATAGTTTTCACCTCAGTCCTATACAAGTGACTGGAAAGTATCAAAAGACAATTTTAAAAAACATCTCAATCCTTTACAAGCAACTAGAAAGCATCCAAAGATCAAAGACTAAAAGGTTAAGTCAAATATGTCATAACATTCATCTCATTATCACACAAGAACACTAAAAGTAATAATGAATAATATAACCAAACTCATTATAGAGCATACCAGACACATTACCATGGTTGAGTTTAAAAGATCAAGATCAAAGCATCATCATAAACATTGCAAACACAAAACTCCCAAGCCTTTGGTAAACATCCTAAGATTGTTCAACACTCTACTCAACCTAAACCCTAAAACATAAGACAACATACAATTAACAATGTAGTTTCATAGTTTGGTTTGATTTTGAAGACACATAGTTTGAGATAACAGTAAGGCTTAAGTTTTTGTTTCAATATAAGTTTTTGAATATATGGGGTTTACATTTTACCCTTACAACTTAACCCATTCTTGTATTTATACAAAATATAGCTACCCTTAACTTATGAGATTAAAAAGATTATAACCAAATATCATAAGATGGCTTTAAAAACAATTATCTCCAATAAATTATTAAAATAATAATTATTGATTGTTAAATAAAATTACTGCAATTTTATATATAATCAAGATTATTAGATAATAATATCAGTATATATTTTAAATGTCATTAATTAATATTTTATTATTAATTTTAAAAAAACTTAATTTAAACTAAATTTATTAAATTAATTGAATAATTATTTAAAATAACCTATATTAAAAATTCATTAATTATTAGTTAAATTAATAATTAATAAAAACTATCAATAAAATTATTAATAAATAAAAATTATATTTAATAAATTAATCTTTAAAAAAGTGCGTATACAAAATGTTTTATGCTTGTTAGTCGTCCTTCAGAAGTTGTTGCCATGTGGCCATAGATGGACCCCTTCTGTGTGCAATAGTATGTCTACGCACATAGACATTTAAAAAGGGTCGTGGGAGGGAATAAAGGGAGGTGGGGATTTGGTGGCCCTACCTCCTCCCAAATTTCTTAAGTTTTCTTTTTTGTTTCTGAAATATACTTTTTTTACAAATTGTTTTCAAAACAAGTCCCCCGCCTCAATATAATTTTTAATATATATATTTTTAATAAACATAGCAAATTTAGTCTGATAGGAAAAGCTAGATCAACTAGTCAAATTTTCAATCTAAAATTGATTTCTTTTCAAAACTAACTCTAATCAATTAACAATTATTCAATTTGTGGAATGAGGGTTTCCTAATTTTCAATCCTCATATATAGAAGAATTCATATGAATAATATTAATTCACAATGAGAGATTGAAAGATTTATCACAATGAAATTTGTAAACATAGATTAACAAGCATGATGTAGATAGGAATATTAAATTACATAATTCACTAGGTGAACAAAGCACAAGGCTCTACCTAGTTCTGATGCTAATATGCAATCACTCGAAGATTACATGAGAGAATTCTCTTCTCTCAAAACCTTGTCTCTAAGAAATCCCTTCTCCAAAAATCCCAGTCCCTCTGAAAAGAACTCTCAATCTTTGATATGGAGTTCTTCCCTAAAATCGGGGCATTGATTGTGCGACCACATGAGGGAACTCATTGATCACAATCTTTTAACTCTTTTTTTTTTTTTATAATATTCATGCATACTTTGTGCAATCTAAAATATCTTTAATAAATTAATTTCTCTTTCTCTCTTTATTTAATTTTCAAAGAATTTTTTGATAAAATATTTATTAAGTAATAATAATACTTAGCATTTATTTAAAAATGATCTCCTAAATATATTATTATTAAATTAAATAAATACTATTACACTCTCAAACTAGACTACAATTTTTTCTTTAAATTTAATTCCTTTTGTTTAATTAATTTTTCCAATTAATTAAATATAATAAAATATTGAAATTATCTTAACAAATTTTCATTAAATTAAATCATCAATTAATCTTTTAATTTTACTTAATTAATAAAAATCGCTAAAGACCTACAAGACAAAATATGAAAACCCATCATAAAATACCACATACAAGATCAAACTCAAGGGTTATAATCATGAATTTATATCATACAATGAATTTGAAAGGATTATCTTCACAGATACTTGTCCTAATTTTCTAGGACAATTGGTTTAAAAGGTTAGGATTTGGACCCAACAATTTATCTCCCATCTCTTACCATTGAGATAATGCGATAGGGTATGCTCATCCTGGCAATTTAGGGAAGTCGATACTCGGTACCTACAAGCTGCATAAAATCCACACATGTACAAACACATATATTTTGAACTAAATAGGAAATGGAAAGAAGTGGTGCATCGTGTAGATCTCGACTAGCAAGTGACTATGCCTCCCTTCCTTAACCACATTAGAAATGTCATACATAAAGAAAACATACATGCACACCATACACATGTAGTATGGGGTTAGTATCCATAGAAAATAAGTATAAATTATCCATCTAACTAACATCATTAAATAACTAAAATCACTAGAAGTCATCATCATCAAAGTATAATCATGCATACATGAAATAACTAGTACCAAAGTAGTCTCACCATATAATTAACTGAGTATGAAAATAATATCCAATAATTTGGAAAAATATTGCTATTAATCATCAAGCATAAACATAAACTAGCCTAAAAGAGTTTGGCAATAAAATCAAAAAAGTTAACTAGGGGTGGGCACTACACAACAAGAGGCTCTATAACCAGATCATCCATGACCAAGTGCTTTGCAATCTCCATGTTAGTCTCAACTGATTGATCATGAAAAAAAATCTCTATTACAACATCAACAACGTTAAGAATATCCTTAGTAGTAACCTCAAGTTTTTGTACAAGTTTCACATCAAACTCCACAAAATGATCAACAAAACCAACCTCTTCCACCTTGACCTTTCTATGCCATCTTCTCTCTCGAACAAGTCTTCTAACTAGCTAGAAAACTCTCTTCTAGATCGGTAGATTCCAACTCAACAAAAATCTACAAAATTTAACCATCCCTTTCTTAAGTAACTAAGAAAACATCTCACAAATTCTCTTCTCCAACACGTCACAAATATTTTCAATCATCTTAGGGTCCAATCCTCACAAAGAAATCTCCCAAGATCTTTGTAAACCTTTTGTAACAAATCACCAATACATCAATCTTCCCCAACAAGATCAATCTTCCATCTTCACATCCATTGATTGATCTATAAGCCCTTTGCAATTTCTATTCAGTACCATGATCTGCCACATCATAGCCAAGAGATTTGGACTCTTGAAAGAATTATCCACCACCAAATTAAGATCTTCTCAGATCAACTCCATTCAACCCAAGGTCCTGATGTAAACTACCTCACCTTCGGTGCTTGATCTACACTCTCAAGATCAACTAGGCTTTGATACCATCTAACACAGTGTGAATTCAAGGGTACCCCTACTAGAGATAACCTAGATCCTTGCAAATACCCACACAGTGAAAATACAACAATGATATAGACAATCTGATACCAAGTGCAACTCTTTATTCATAGAATAATTGTTTACATGCAATATGCCAAGCTATAAGGCCTTCCCGATTAGGGCCAAATACAATAGCAATTACAATAACAATTCTGCAAGATCCCTCAAGACCCAATTCAAACACTAGCTAGTCGAAATCTACACTTTGGTATAAACCTCCAAGGAAGATCTCAACTTGTTCCTATAAGCCCACCAAAAATCTCCTCATTTCCCAAGCCTCATCTACTAGCCCTTCTCAAAATTCACTCTTTGGCTAGACATCCTCTTCTCCAAGTTAGATGATAATTACCAAAGACTCCACAAGACCCTGTACTTATACCTAAGTAAGTTGCAAGTTAGTCTAGCTAATTACAAATTAAATAAAACCATACATTAAATACACCTATCAAGCCACAAGTTAGCTTACAAAAGAAATTAAATACATATAAACCAAATTAAATGCATAAGTCAGCTGACCATAGACAACTCGGTCAACACAAAACCAAGACCAAACTGAGTATTAGAGAAAAACCATGCTGAGTTTTGGCATTCCACCTAGCATAACCATGCTCCTTCATTGACTAAGCACTAGTATGTGTCGAGTCCTCCAAAGAAATTGAGCCCTTTCATTGATCAAGCTACTTGATCAACATTGCAACCAAGCATAACCAAGGCCCCCGTGTATGCCAAGTACAATAAGCATCATTGAACATCTTAATTAACTGAGTCACTCAATTAACACAACAACTACCAACTACCTAGTAATGTCCAAGTACCACCTCTTCAGTGACCAAGTACAAACCAAAGCTTAGTTGAGAACACTTGGTAAACACAAAAATTACCTCCAAAGTAACTACCGAGCACTCCTCCAAAGTAGTCACTAAGAAAAGCCAATATTCCCATGCATCAACATCAATACATATGATATGACAATAAAACTCATTGAGAAAGCTGATATTTCAAGGATGAACCTCCGCACATGAGATTATATAACAATCTAAGCACATAATACCAACTTACTAAAATTAGGAAGCTCCCACAAATAGAAACTCTACAAAGGAATAACCCTTATTGAAAACATTGGAAACCTAGAAGTAGAAATATTTTTGGTTGATGCAAGATTTCCCTTACACCTAGAATGCTTGTGCATCAGACACCCGATATAATTTAAGAAGTGACCCTGTCATGTCTCAAGTAGTCAAAATAAAACCAAGATGGCAAACCTCCTCCCATTCTATCCATGATTAATCCTATACTATCATTGCTTTTCATTTGACTGAATACTCTTCATATGTTCTATTTCTTCTGCTTCTTTTCACATGGTTGTCCAATATCTTTGCATCTCCTTTCTAGTAGAAATAGATGGTGAAATACTCCATAGTGTTTCCACAACTTCATCTCCATAACCTCCTTCATAATATTCTATCAAATCTAAAATTTTTAACACTGGTAAAATATTTAGTCTAGTTGTCAAATCTAAGTTTCATAGGCTGCTCTATAATCATGCCTTTTCACTATATTGCATGGTCCAAACTTCTTCATTTTCAGCTTATATGTACCCACTAGAAATCTCTCCTTTCTCTAATGAACCATGAGTTCATCACCAATCTAAAATTCCTTATACCTCTTCTCCATAGCTTACTTATCCTTATACTATGCATTTGTCTTTTAAATGTGCTTCACCAGCTCCTCATGGATATTCTTCAAATTTTTAGGAAAACCTTTTGCTTTAACACTACTTATTTATCATTTATCTAATTGTCTCAATTCAAAAGAAATTTTGGGATTATTCCTATATACAATATGGAATTTTGATTTACTAGTACTCATGTTAACAAAATTATTATATGAAATTTTTTCCTATGGTAAAATTAGATTCCAACCTTTTGGTTTATTTCCAAGCAAGCATCTCAACAACTTCCACAAACTCTATTTCACAACTTATATTTGTCCATAAGTCTGTGGATGATGCAATGAATTAAACTTCAAATTTGTCTTTGATTTATTCCATAAATTATGCTAGGAATGCCAAAAATCCTTGATTTCTTGATCAAAAACTATACTCTTTAGCAAACCATAGAGCCTCACTCCTTCTTTGAAAAGTAACTCTACCAGATGAACAAAATCACTAGTCTTTTGTAGGGGATGAAATGTGCCATTTTTGAAAATCTATCAACCACCACAAATATAAATCATGCCTGCATCTTTTTCTTAGTAAACCAAGAACAAAATCCATGATGACATCTTCCCATGACTTCTCAGGTATAAGCAATGACTAATACAACCCCATATTCTACTTCATCCCTTTTTCCATCTAACACACTCTGCAACTTTGCACAAAATCCTTGACATTTTTCTACAACCACGACCACTAACAATTTTCAGCAATGAAATAAATAGTTTTATCTCTAGCAAAGTGTCCAACCAATCCTCCACTATGATTCTCCATAATAAAAGTCTCTCTCATAGAACTTTTGGGAATGCACAATTGACTTCCCTTGAAAAAATACTATCTTGGATTATTAAATCCACCCACTTTATCTGGTCAGGTGTAACTGGTTATGTACAATCTTTCCAAGCCTCACCAAAATTAGGATCCTTTGGATATAACTTATTGAGTTCCTTGAACCCAACCACATCAATCTACATTTCTGCTAGCAAATTTTTTCTTCTACTAAGAGCATCTATGACTTTATTAGACTTCTCACTTCCATTTTTCAAAACAAAAGTATAGCTCTACAAAAACTTAACCCACCTCAAATGCCTCTAATTCAATTTTTCTTAACTATTTAAATGCAAATATTAATGATCAATATATTAAAAAATGCCTTAGGAAGAATTAGGAAGAAGATAGTGTCTCCACTTCCTCAATGCCTAAACTATAACATAAAATTCCTTATCATAAACATAATAATTTCTTTTGTCATCATTCAATTTCTTGCTAAAATAAGAAACATGTCTACCTCCTTTGCTCAAAGCAAGTCTTATTGTAATACCATTAGCATCACATTCTACCTAAAAAACCTTTTTAAAATATAGAAGTGCCAAAATGGGCTAATATATAACTTTTTGTTTCAAAAAATTTAAAGTCTTGTCTACTCCTATAGTCCACTTAGATTATTTTCTTTATCCTCTCATTTTTTTAGTCAAAGGTCCACAAATACTACTAAAACCTCTAAAATTTCTATAAAAACTAGCCAATCCATGAAAAGATCTTACCTTAGTCATACTCCTTGGAGTAGTCAATTCAATGATAGCCTTCACTTTCTTAGGGCCCATTCTTGGGCCTCTTGCTGAAACAAAAAAACCAAGTACACCAACTCCTTCTTCACAAAACTATACTTATTCACATTTATCAACAACTTTTCCTCCCTCAACTTATCAATCATGAGTATTGTGAAAGTGTTTGGTGCATTGGTTATCCCAAAAGACATGACTAACTACTCATATAATACTTCTTTGATGCAAATTTGATGGCATAGACTCTTCAAATCTATCTTTTTGAAATACATAGCTCCACTCAAATAGTCCATAATATCATTCATCCATAGCAATGTAAATCTATACTTGATTTTGATCTTGTTGATATCTCATGAATCTATACATATCCTCCATTCTCCATTCTTCTTAGGTGCTAATACTATTGGTACACCATAGGGAATTAGAATCTCTTGAATTAACCCCATCTAGAACAACTTGTAAACTTTTCTATTCATGACTTCATTTTCTACTAGTGTTATTTTGTATGCTACATTATTTAGAAAACTAGGTTCTAGAATCAAGTTCATCTACTGATTGATCATTCTCACTAGGGGTAATCCATTAGGTACATTATTTGACACAATATATAGACACTCCAAAAAAAATTTCACTTTTTTAGGTACCTCCTCTAATTATTCTTTACCATATTTTATAATTAAAACAAAACACACATGCTCTCATTTCATATCCTTGAGACACTTCTTTCCATCAACAAAAAATATTCTTCTGCACTACATACTTTTTCTTCTTTCTCCTTCAATGGCTTCAACTTATGTTTCACTCCATTCTTTGTTACAGTGTGGGCATTTGTGCACCTATCATATACAACATGCTTGTCAAACTTCCATGGCTTACCCAACAACATACAACATATTTCCATAGGTATGATATCACAAGAGACCTCATCTTGGTAGCTTCCAATCTTGAACTTCACTAGGAATTTCTTACTGACCATGACCTTGTGGTCATCTTGTGCCCAAGAAATACGATATGCATGGACACATTTTTGAATTTTGAGATTTATCTTTATGAGCATTATTTGACATTGGACTATCATTTCTTCCACCACCAATACTTACATCATAACACTTATCTTTACATTTTCACCTTGTGTGAAATAAACTTCTCCTTCAATTAGGTTTATTCTCACAAATGAGCAAGACTCTTTTGTTAACTAGGACTTCTCCTCTTTAAACATCTTTAGAATCTGATGATTAGGCATCTTCATCAACATGCACTACTCTGGCATGGCCTTCAACTCTTCTATCAGTCATTCATTACCATTGGGTGTTAGAATATACACTCC
The DNA here is from genome assembly GCA_028749045.1 of Cupressus sempervirens. Taxonomy (NCBI): domain Eukaryota; kingdom Viridiplantae; phylum Streptophyta; class Pinopsida; order Cupressales; family Cupressaceae; genus Cupressus; species Cupressus sempervirens. The sequence continues at coordinate 57,893,799 of CM053788.1, read as the reverse complement.
GTTGATATAACTAAGATGGGGTGGGATGAATTCATTATCCAATTATCATCACAAAATCCAATTATCATCACAAACATTATACTTAAACAAACTTAATCATGTGAGCAATATAAACTGATTCAACCACAACAAGATACACATGCACAATTAATACTAGATATGTTAACTAGGGAAACCCTTGATCAGAGGGAAAATTGTGGTAGGGATGATACCCACAAGATGATGTACTAATATAAATATTCCATTTTAGAGGACAGACCTTGTTAGGAGTCTGTTACAACATTTAGTACATATGAGTCCCTATTAGGAGACTTTGAATCCTTGTTAGGAGATTCCAACCCTGTTAGGAGTTGTGGAAGATAGCTGGACCCACTACCCAAATAGCTTCAAGGTTAAGATCAAAGAACCCACTATCCAAATGATCTTTGTATTATTCCTTGAAAAATAATAGAACTAAAATGTACTTCTTTCCTTTTTCATTGTCCTATTAATAGACTTTTGGTACTTCAGATCTTGTGACTAGATCTCATACTGTGCATCCAATGATCCCTTGGATCACATATACTCATTCAGTAAGAATTCTAATCCTTCTCGAATAATGCACTAATACTTTGTATTCCACTTGATCCTCTAATTCAAGTTCCCTTTACAATAGAGGAAAAACAATTTAGTTTATACTATATCTTCTGTAATAAATCCTTGAGTTGGCCATGAGGCTTTCCCAATTAATTTAAAAAAATAGTTAATTAATTCACAATTACAATAGTACTATTGGCTAACAATCTATACAAAAATTAACACATGTAAAATCAAATCTTGTGCACATGTTGATGTCATCACCTAACTGTCTTTTGTCTCTGGTTGACTATGCATCACCTCATTATATATTGGCTTAAAGATATAATGCAACATTAAAAACTACCAAACAAATGCTCTATATATGCACTATTTCCAATAAATCAAGTGTAACACTGTAGAACATCAAATCGAGCTTATTCCTTTTCACCACTTTATTAGAACAACCTTAGGAACATGTCCTCCATTGTGCATCATCTAAAATTTCCTAATCTTCTATGTATCATAAGATTTTTGACTGATATTCTTCTAGTCTTAACGAAATTACTGTTATGTTGAATGAATGCAACATATCAATACTCTATAATTCCTAGGATACTCCCCCATTGTATTATTATCCGCATTCATGCTAACAATCTCCCCCTTTGGCAATAATACCAACATAGATAAAAAAAAATCTAAGTTCCAAGAATACCAAACTGTACTTTGTTGTTGTCATCTTCTCAAATTATCTTCACAAATTTGAAATCTTTTGGAACACTGTATTGTTCTTCTTCTTCTTTTAGGATCAACAACAATTGTTCACATTAGACAACTTACAATACTTTCTAGCTACATCTACACACTTTCACTTCTGACTATGAGCTTACATTTCTTTTTTGCACACTTACATGAATCTTTCTAAATCTCCCTAAAGAGGTAACTCTCACATTTCCATCTCGATAGGTGCTTCTCTTCCCATTGCTTATGTACATTCTCTCAAGATGTATTTCATGTACATTTTCTCCCCCAATGACATCAATGTCAAAGGTGTCAATCATAATACCAATTATTATATACCAATTGCTAATCAACTGCTCAATTCATCAATCAGCCCAAATATCCAAAGACATTGTTCAATACCAATTATCAAGAGTCTTTTATGACTAAGAACATACCAGATTCTCCCCCATTCAAGAAGCATCAACATTCAGTCTAGGGTAAGTGCACCAAATTGTGGTGGCAAAAAGATGACACCTTTTTTTTTTCTAGTTTTTAAAAGTGCATATACACTATGGCTTGGGCTACCCAAGCCATAGTGCATACGCGCTTTGTAAAACAATTTTTTTTTTAATAAATGGGATACAAACCCACAGTCCATTTCATTTTATCTTCATTTTGCAAGATTTCCCCCTCACAACATGATCTAGAGGATATTTTCACTAAAATTTGAAGTATCTCTAAAACTCCAATAATCAATACCAGATTGAAGTCCTTGAAATTCTAAGTCCAATGCAACTCGAATAGGCAAAAAAGGGGTCTGTATGCTCAATTTATGGCCATTCAAAGTTGGGTCAAACCCTAGACTAGAGGCCATCAGAAAGGAAAAATTTGGACCTCTCCAAAATTGGTCGAAGTCAGCTCCAAATTGAAGGTCTCATTGAGAGCTTTCCAACAACATTCATTTCATCAAAATAGGAGCTCATACATGAAAGTTATGCTCAGTCACAGTTCTATTGACCAAAGAGGGTTGATGATGTTAGTATGACCATATGATGATGTCAGAATTAAGTAAATGAGCGAATCAAGAGGTGACATGTGTCACTGACGTGGCATACATGGTAAAAAATTTGGTGCCACATGCATGGCAAGTAAGCCCACATGGCACCCCACCTTGGTGTTAGTTTGGAAGCTAATGTGGCATTCAATTCAATGAACAGTTGGCATGTCGATGTGGCATGGTGGTGAGAAGTTTTGAGTAGTTCATGTTTGGTGGCCAGGGTGGAACCCACGATGACCAACTACCAAAAATAGCCAGTGGCCGTTAGGTCACCGAATGACATTACATCTTATATATGCCATTTCCTATTTAAGTTTGAATAGCTGCAATTCTTGTTAAGTGGCCGTCGGTGGGGTTTGAACCCCAGACTGGCCGGTCAGGTAAAATTTAGATGGTTGTTGTGCCACAGTTGTGGTTTAATATATATAAGGCTTATTAATATTTATGCTTTAACAAAGCTGACTGCCACCCTTTTAGTAGGCTTTTTGGGTTATTTTATTAATAACTAAACCCCCAAATGAGGTGTATAGCCAAGTTTGTTAATTGGCCTAGGGGGTAATTATCAAATGGAATTTTTTTTGAGGCCTATTATTGTAATTTTTTGTTATAGGACATTTTAGGAAATTTTTTAAATATAAAAAGGGGCATAGGAGTTCATTTTTAACATCAAACATAAGAGATTTAGTTGATCTAGTTGATGGAGCTAAGGAAATTGACGCAAAATTGATAAGGGAAATTGATGTGAGCATTTTGCTAATGGAAAATTTGAGGATTTTTGGCAATCAAATCTTAGAGGAGAGAGAAATTCTAGAGGACGTATTTTTAGTCCCAAACATCAGAGCAATATTGCTGATGTTCTACAAGGGTTTGATTCTGTAACACGTTGTACTTGACTTGGAGTTAATTGAATTGTTCCACTAGTTAGAGCTGGACCCAAAGACATAGTCCTAATAGGGCAAACTCCAAGATCAAATTATGTTGTGCCTCTTTTCTCATCTCTCTTTTTGTTAGTTATGTGATGTTCATTTATTGCATTTTTCAATTACATTAATTTTCTTCAGTAAGAGCATTATTTAAATACATGTAACTAGTTAAAATTCCTTTGTATCAGTTCATTAATCTTCTTCTTTGTAATTTCAATGGTTTAACAACATAGCCATGCATTTACTGCCTAGATTATGATAGTATATCTAATTGTTAGGATTAAGTCATAAAATTTGTAGATCCTAAATCAAATCAAGTTTGGTATCAGAGGCATCTTGAAGAGAAATTGCAGGTGGTGAATGTTAACCAAGTTGAGATTAAAACAAGGAGAAGGTGAACTTGACTTTTCATTGGCCAGAGATGACATATGAAAAAAATATTTTTGAGTTTGATGTGAAAGCCTTCTAGAAAGCTTTTTTGGATTTAAAGGCTTTGGTGGACATTCTTCTTCAAGAGAGACATGAATAATAGTTGAGAAAAGTGAATAAAGCTAAGAAGGAGGATACAAAATTCTCATTAGGAGATGTGAAAGGTAAAGGAGTAGGAGGTGGTAGTAACCCTCTTGAACCTCCATCCCCATCTTCATCATTTTATATATCTTCTTCATCTTCTTTGTTTACTTGCTCTTCAAAGAAACTTGAACATGTAAATGTGCCTTTGTTAAAACTGGATGTTAAGTTTGACTTGTCTATATATAGTGGTGAATTGGATGCAGAGAAATTGGATAATTGGCTTAAGTAGATTGAAGTGTACTATAGGATTTAAAAGGTTTTGGAATATTCTTCCACAATCCAGCTAGCAACTCTCAGGATGGGAGGTACTGCATTAGTTTGGTGGGAGATGAAGATCTAAGATGATCTTGCTACACATGGTAAAATCTTTTCAACGTGGTATTAATTTACTTCTACTTTGAAGAAAAAATTTTGTCTTTTGCGTCATATGTAACAAGCCATTATGGACAAGAAAAATTTCAAGCAAGGTAAAGAGTAGTTTTTACAAGAGTATACATAGGTGTTTAGGAAGAAGGCTTTAACTCTCTTAATTTGTCTTTACACACAAGATACTTTATTAAAGTATATAGGTGGAATGCATTCATATTTGAAACATAGGATATTGATGTTTAGTCCTTCTAACTTTGATGAAGTACGTGTTCAAGTAACTCATATTGAAGTAGGTGGAGGAAACATGAGTTTTAGTTCAAAGAAGGAATTTGTTCTTCTTGAAAGCAACAAGAAAGGAAAGAAGACAACCACCGTGAAGAAAGAGGAAGGTGACAAGCCTACTTGTTTAGATTGTCAGAAGAAATGTATTGGAAATTGCATCAAGATTTGAAACCAAAGTGGTTCAAGAAGGATCAAAAGGGAAAACAAATGTCTATAGCTATTGTTTAGGATCTTGGATTGGATTATGGTGATGAAACAACAATATTAGTTATGGGTTTGGAAGGTAAATCTTTTGTTGATTCTACCACTAATGTTTCATATGCTTCCACTTCAAAAAGTCAAGTTGTTCCTGAAGATAGTAAAAGATGTGAACTTTTTCATATAAGGGTGATTTCAAATAACACTAAAATTGACACATTGGTAGATAGTGGGTCTCAAGTTAATTTAATTTTAGAGGAAGTTGTTAAATAGTTGGGATTGGAAACTAAGTCACATAAGAGACCTTATCCATTAGGCTAGATGTACAATGATAACATATTGTGAGTTACTAAGTAATGTAAGTTAAGATTTGCAATAACATCTAAGTTCATAGATGAGGTTGAGTTTGATGTGGTTCCATTTGATATCTATCAGATTGTGTTGGGTAGTCCATATTTATATGATAGGAAAGCTATCTTCTACAGGGAACATAATAGGTATCATTTTTTAAAAGATGGAATTGAATACATTATCAGAGCTCATTGCATGAAGAATGCAGGATCAATTATAAACAAAAGACATTTGAAAATGATTGTTAATGCAAGTAGTAAATTGACTCTCATGTCTGCAACAACTAGTGAGGTTCATGTGCAAGAAAAATCAAGTCTTCAGCTAGTGATGGTAAAAGAGGATTTGATAGGTTCATTTTCTAATGATGTCTCTATATGAGAGGTCTAACATGTTGATACTTTTTCCATTTCATCAGTTTTTTCAATTTTGTTGCTTCTATTTCTACAAGTTGGTGCTATGTGGGTGATGGATGTAACAGTGGAAACTAGTGGATGTATGGCTAGTTGTATTAACAGTGTTATATCATTCTTTATAATGTATTTGATGGTTCAAATATTCAAAATTCCAGTAGTTTGTATAGGTGATACTAGACAAGTGAGGTGAACATGCTCTCATTTGCATTCTATGTGAAAAATAAACTTTTGGAGGACCGAAATCTTCCTTTTAGTGGGGAGGCTTGATTCGAAGGATATTTTCACTAAAATTTGAAGTATCTCTAAAAATATAATAATTAGTATTAGATTGGAGTCCTCAAAATTCTAAGTCTAGCACAACTTGAACAAGTGAAAAAGGAGTCTGTATGCTTGAGTTATGGCCAGTCAAAGTTGGGTCAAAACCTGGACTAGAGGTTGTCAGAAAGGAAAAATTTGGAACTCTCCAAAATTGGTCAAATTTGGCACCAAATCAAAAGTCTCATTGAGAGCTTTTCGACGATGTTCATTTCATCAAAATTTGAGTTCATATGCAAAATTTATGCTCAATCAATGTTTAGCTAACCAAAGAGGGTTGATGATGTCAACATGACTGTATGATAATGTCAGCATTAAGTAAATGATCCAATCAAGAGGTGACACATGTCATTGATGTGGCATACATGGAAAAAAATTTGGTGCCACATGTATGACAAGGAAGCCCACATGGCACCCCACCTTGGTGTTGATTTGGCAGCTGACATGGCATTCAATTTGGTGAATAGTTGGCATGGTGGCGAGCAGTTTTAAGTAGTTCATGTTTGGTGGCTGGGGTGGAACTTGCGACCACCAGCTACCAAAAATAATGGCCACTGAATGAATTTACATCTTATATATGCCATTTCCTATTTAAGTTTCAATGATCACAATTCTTGTCAAATGGCCATCAGTGGGGTTTGAACCCTAGACCAGCCAGCTAGGTAAAATTTAGATGGTTGTTATGCCACCATTGTAGTTCAATATATATAAGGCTTATATAATATTTATGCTTTAACAAAGTCAACCACCACCCTTTTAATAGGCTTTTTTGCTTATTTTATTAATAACTAAATCCCCAAATGAGGTGTAGAGCCAAGTTTGTTAATTGGCCTAGGGGGTAATTACAAAATGTAATTTTTTTGAGGCCTATTATTTTAATCTTTTGTTATAGGCCATTTTAGGCAATTTTTTTAATATAAAAAGGGGGTATAGGAGTTCATTTTAAACATTGAACATAAGAGATTCAGTCGGTCTAGCTGATGGAGCTAAGGAAATTGACGCAAAATTGATAGGGGAAATTGATTTGAGCATTTTTCTAATGGAAAATTTGAGGATTTTTGGCAATTAAATCCTAGAGGAGAGAGAAATTATGGAGGACGTATTTTTAGTCTTGAACATCGAAGCAGTATTGTTGATGTTCTACAAGGGATTGATTTTGTAACACATTGTACTTTACTTGGAGTTAATAGAATCGGTCCATCAGTTGGAGCTAGACCCAGAGACGTAGTCCTAATAGGGAAAATTCTGAGATCAAATTGTGTTGTGCCTCTTTTCTCATCTCTCTTTCTGTCAGTTATGTGATGTTCTTTTATTGCATTTTTCAATTACATTAATTTTCTTCAATAAAAGCATTATTTAAATGCACCTAAGTGGTTACAATTCTTCTGTATTAGTTCGCTAATCTTCTACTCTAAAATTTCAACAATTTTACAATACATAGCCATGCATTTACTACCTAGATCAAGAAAATATATCTAATTGTTAGGATTAAGTCATAAAACTTGTAGATCCTAAATCAGATCATAGCATGTACACGAGTTCAAGGAATTGAAGATTTTTTCCACCTACCTCCTCAAAATGCCTCCTTGTTGCCAAAGTTTGAGATCAAGATCACGTTGTATGTTTTCTACCCTTGTTTTTACATTATTTTGTAAGTTTTGTTTCAAAAATTTTTTAAATTTGTTTATTTATTTAGATTACAATTGATTTCTTATCAAAAAATATGAATAATGAATTGAAGAATCCCCAACAAGATCAAAACCAAAACCATCCACAAGACACAAGATCCAAGCAAAAACCCTCCATAAGATGAGAATCAAAACCCTCCACAACAAGAACAATAAATTTTACAACCTACACCGATTGGAAGACCTCCTCCTAGCACACACAACAACATAATAAATGAAATAGAAAGAGGGGAAAATGAATTAGAATCACTCATTGGTAGGTTGAAAGCTTGTGGACAAACCAATCCAATGAGAGCACAACTAGAATCCTCCCTCGAGTCCATTATAACCCATGTAGCTTCTATTAGTGGTCAATTGGACATTTGGCATGTTAAGAGGGATGGACAAAAAATATATTATGCAAAAAAATATCATATCAAGAAGTTAAAAAAAATAAAAAAAATAAAAAATCAAAAGGTAGCATTTGTGCATTGTTTAGAAAGCCTAGTGAACAAAATATTGTTAGAGAGGCAACTAAATGGTTCCCCATCCACTGGTGCATACACGACTGTATTAGAAATAATTTTTGGGATAGATGGTGGATGGTCTTTGATGCTTCTTCCTGCAATAATCATGAGGTTCCAATGTATTTCTTAAAGAAATTGTATTGTGAATTTGTCCTTGGGGAGATCACCAATTATTTTGATATATTAGAATCTCAAGGTAGAGGTGGAGGGTCATCATTTGAGAGGCCAGGGGCACATTGTGACTCTAATGTAGTTAGGGCACCTATTGTTAAGCCACAGGGTGAGCATGTGATTATTCCTTTAGTTGTGAAGGAACATATAGAGACTAGCACTATAGGGACTATTAATTCTTTGACGTAGACCCTCATTCATTACATGAGTCAACTAGTTGAGGAGGAGCCTTTTGTGAATCGTGGTCACATGTGCACATCATGTGTATCCTTATGCACATTTGGCAGTCATGCTGGAGATAGTATGGATGATGGGCTAGTCACTGATCAGTTTTTGAATGAGACATTTGGCATTGAAAAACAAGTAAATTACAATTATAATAAACTAATTTGATCAAATTTTATATGTACAGTGAATGACTAATTAATTAGCATGTATTGACATTGTTCAAAATTTAGGGTTAGAGTTTTAGCGGCCCTAGTAGAGATCCCCTAGCCCCATTTTTTGTCTTTTTGATGAGTCTAGAGGTATGTATTGATTTAATCATTCAAATTAATACATATTTTTATTAATTAATCATATGAAGGATTGACAAAAAATTTTATGCATGTGCATCAGTTCTCTACTAGACCATTGACATTCACTAGGAACTCTGAGCCTAGGTGTGATATGAGCTTCATAGAGGTACATTTATTTCATGTTAATTTAATTAATTAATTTATTTTTGTTTCATTTTTCATGTTAATGTAGCTTGTATTTTATGACATGTAGCTCTTGACATCTGAGACTCCTCCTCATCTTCGGTAGTCCATTGATCGTGGAGTTGTTGCAGTGATGGCTAGTTCAAATCCATTGAATGAGGTATGAAAATTTTTTCTTAGTTTTAGTTGTTGTTTATAGTAGTTAGTATCAAAATTTCTAATGTTATTTATAAGTGATTTATTTATTGAATTTTTGAAGGGCCTTGTTACACTAGATCATTTGTGAGCCTTTGAGATGGACATGCAGAGTGACTATTTTATGGCAATAAGAAAATAATTAATTTTGTGTGTACATGTATTTGATTTCAATGTATAATAATTATTTATTCATATCTACTTTGTTTGTATTAGCTCAAGTTAGAGAAGATCCTAAACAAGAGGACGAACAAGTGTGTGAGGAAGATCCCATCATCCCCATCATCTCCCTCTACATGATGACTGAAGATCTATAGAGATTTGTTTCCTTCCCCTTGTGGGAATGAGAAGATATAGTTGATAGACACACATGTATAGGCATTAGTGGACATATATGTTGGATTTTATGTCAGTGAACATATTCGATATACATTTGATGTATAGATGACATTTTATATTTGATGTATGACATATATTTGATGCATGACATTATTAGACTTATGACATTATTGGTTAATATATGATATGTTTTTTCATGTACGACATTATTGGTTTTCATAATATATTATGTTCTTGTTAATGTATGACATTATTGGTTATAATTTTATATTATATGTTTGTTCATGTATGACATTATTGGTTATCATTATATATTATATGTTTGTTCATGTATGACATTATTGGCTATCATAATATATTATATGTTTGTTAATGTATGACATTATTGGTTATCATAATATATTATATATTCATTCATGTATGACATTATTGGTTATCATAATATATTATGATGTTGCATGGGTACTTGTACCCACAACCTTGGTACTCGTACCCACATACCCAAGTACCAAGTACATGTATCCCATGTACCGGGTACTCGGTGGAGAGCATCATAGCCAAGGACCTTGATTGAGATTTCTTATTTTCTTTTTTGGTTTTTTGTTTGTGTATCAACTTGTTGTTTATCAAACTTAATTCAATACCTATTTAGTTCAAAACTTTGATAGAATATTGATTAATAATAAAATTCATTATTGTTCAAGCATAAGTTTATAATTTCCAATATGTCATCATCATATGATTCATGATCTTGTTCATATTTAAAGTTTTCCTTCTCTATTATTTTTTTATCAAGCTTAATTCAATACCTAATCAGTTTAAAACTTTGATAAAATATTGACCAACAATAAAATTTATCAGTGTTAAAGCCATAAATTTATCATTTGCAATATGTTATTGTCATATGATTTATGATCTTCATGTTCATGTTTAAATTTTTCCTTCTATGTTATGCATCTAAACATTTATCATAAATTATTATTACAGACATATAACAAATTTGAAACTGAAAACAATACATTACATTTGCAAACTTTATCACTGTTCTTGATTTGAAAAATCATTTTCATGACTCATAAGTTCAGGTTTTCTATAAATATAAAAGTATAATTAAAAATAAAGTTTGACATACACAAGATCCCCCATCCCCTATTATAAAAAATAGTTGTACCCATACTCATACCCTAAGTATCCCAACTACCCTTGTTCCCATGCAACTTTGTACATTATATATTCATGTATGACATTATTGGTTATCATATGTTAGTGAATAGATTATCCTTCGAAGAAATAAATCCAAATTAACTCTAAATACCCAGATTGGAAGATTGAATCGGCACTAACTGTTAGATAGGTTATCATTGAATTAAAAACCTTCATCTAAATTTTATCAGGTACAGCTCCCCATACATGATTTACAATGAATTAAATATGGATTCTTTTAACCAGAAAGCACAAAAGGTTTGCAAACATATACTCATAAACATAAAATAGATGCAAAAACTAAGTGACTAAAAGAAAAGAAAAGGAAATAATACAAAGTCTATTTGCCTAGACGTTGCATTACAAAATGAATCAAAATCCTAAGAAAGCAAAGAATCAAAACTTTAAAGGTATCTTGAAATCAAATATATTTAGGAAATAGTGATACTAAATGTATTTAGAGAAAACTGAAAGTTAGATCAAGATAACAGTCAGTGGAAAGAAATCTACCCAAACTCAAAGTTTTGGTATATAATTTTCTCCCAAATATTGCTTCCCTTCACTGTCTGAAATAAAATAGAATCTCCCTTCATTAAACCTAAAATAAAATTTTCCTATTCTTACTAACACAAAGTTTAGAAAAGACAATAAAGTTCAGCTCTCCTATAGTCCCAAAATCTCCCGTCTCTTTTTCGTATTGTAGCACCTCAGTCTGCCTTTGGGAAAGAAAAGTGGAACCCTCTACCTTTGGCTCTCTCCCTTTATATAATTTTTCATCTTTTTGATGGCTCTTATCAGTTATAATAACTAATTCTTGAAAGAAAACCACTTCCCTCTATTCTCTTATACTTCTATATGTGTGTAAGGCTCAATTCATAAATAATTTTTTTATTATGATTCAATTTTATCATTACACTAGCTTTTTTTGTATGGAATGGATAGCATATTTAGATTTATATTTGGTTAGGAAATAAGTAATGAAACCTATTTAAAGGAATCTCTATACTTTGTATATTAAGCTCCACATGTCATTGTTTACCAACACTACATCTTCTTTTCACCACATTCTTTAGGTTTCCACAACTTATGATTTGTGATCTTTTGATGAGGAATACAAGGCTTCACTTTGGTGAGGGTGCTCCATAAATTGTGATTCCTTCAAATTTTTAATAACTTGACTATCATGAAAAAATCCCACCTTCTATCTAAATGCCACAGCTTTGAGTCTTCGTGTGTTGGCTTGGGATGATGCTAACCATCTTAGTAGCTCAATTAATTTCTTAGCTACATCTTTCATCTCAATATTTTGTGTCATCTTCTTGTGACAATAGGAGTGAGTATTTCAAATAATTTGTTTTTTTTCTTATCCATATTAACAAATTTTGACAATGAATTATGATAGTCTTGTCGATGTGAAGGTTTTCAATATTTTTTCTAAAGATGAATTCTAATCATCAACCTTCTCTATAGCCATGTCTATGCCTATTCTCAAACATTCCTCCTCCCAAATCTGTATTAATGATTGAACCATTTTCATCACTGATCTAACTTGAGACAAAGGAAAATACATTAGTTGATGCTAGTTCAAAATTTCTTGTACATTCATATCTCCCTCAAGATCACAAGTGCTTTTTTGTTTATACAGTGGTTGTCTTCTATGGCTTGGAGAACCTTCCATGAAATCCAACACATGTTCTTTTTACTTTTCCTACGAGTTCTCCTAGGGTCCGATCATGTTCAATGCAAGTGCATAGGTGTTTTAACCAACACTTGATGGATGTGGGTTAAACTTTAATTTTTCTATGCAAGGCTCGATCAAATCCCATTAATGGAGAGTGTACGCTACCGGTATTTGAAAGAAGAGTCATCATAATAAGTTCAATCTAATGATCTTTTTTTGCACTCAAGTCACTAGATTTGTTTTTAAACCTGTAACAAGACTGGTGTAGAGAAAGGAGGGATGATTCTGTGATGAGATTTTTCAATTCTCCCTGGCAAAGTTTGCCTCTTCATGGTAGAAGATGAGCATTATTATTCTTTCTTTTATTGGAATCCGAGACTCCTCCTTGTTGAGGTTTCATGTTAAGTCCAACTTCTCAACTCGAGATGTGCCAATCAAATGGTGAATATGAATTTACAATTCTTCACACTCGTGTTTCTACTTGTGAGTGTTTCAAACATGGAGACGATGACATTGAATCTCACCTTGTGAGTGTTTCAAACATGGAGATGATGACATTGAATCTCACCTTTTGATGTTGAATTATAAAAAGTGATTTTCATTTGGGTGTTAAAAACCACCAAACCAATTTGTGCCTCTTAGAGGGGATTGGGGGTCCTAATTAGTCATCATAGAATGGCTTTGCTTTCTATTATATCTTCCCATACTTGGCGGGGCAACTAACCTACATCTTTCATGTGAATGGCTTGGTGGAGATTAGGATGATAATCACCCTAGAGTGAATCCATCCATGAGATAATGTACCCAAGTCTCTTTATTCATTCCATTGAATCTCCACCAATATTCAAACAAACAAGTTATGATGAAGAAAGAGCATATCTGCATTGCTGTATTTGGCCATGGGAATTAAAAATGGGGAATAATCAATACATTCCAGAATAACGAGTGTCTCTTTTTACAACTTGACATCATCATTCCTTGCATTTTTAGATTCATCTACTTTGTATTTAAAATTGCACTACTTGTTAAGTGAATGTATAAATGTTTTTGCTGCCTCTCATGATATTAGTGGTAGCTAATGCACTTTATTCTCTTCTTTCAAATTGTGATAGTTCTACATATTCTTTAAGTCCATTTTCCTAACATACCTCATGAATTTGGTCTTCACAATTGGTACCATGAATCTTAAGAAAAGATCTTGAGTTTCTACTTTTAGTCTCTATAAGTTATCAATGTTTGATCATCTCATTATAAACAACTGTAATTGCCATTGCTTTGTATATAAAGATTCAATGTCTTTCTTCTTCTTAACACTTAGCTTGAATCTCCCTCAACAAAATCACACATGGAATTGAGAAAAAACTATGTATTTGATCTTTTCAACATTGACTCTTGAGCCTTTTGAATTTAGACTAAAACTAGAGGTTGAACTTCAATCTTCACAACAACTAAATCATGGTGTTAAATCAAATGTGTATTGTGAAATGTTCTTGAATTGAACCTACAAGATGCCTCTTTCAACCACTTCAAACTACTTTGAACATTAGTTTGAAGTGGTTCAAAACCATAATTTTTTTTTTTTTTTAAAACTATGTCTATATTGGGTACCAACATCATAATATATATCTTGTTTTTATTGTTTACATTTTAAGTACCTAGAGGTAATGAAATATATAGTTCGATCCCACAATGAAAGGTGAGAGAGATTTGGTAGTTGGTAACATTGTACTATCCAACACTATAAGTTTTAGCATCACCTGAGATGGCATCACAAAATCAACATGGAGTAAGATCACCAAAAAGTGAGAGAGGTTATTGTTGCTCTCTACAACATAGTCTTATAGCACCTAGAATAACATTCATACCTCACACAAACTCTAGAATATACCCCATCAAAGATCATTGCCCTATGTCATTTAGTGACCCTTAGGGACATTTTGACTTTTCATGCTAGAGAATGTTTGAGTGTTCAATAGTATGGGATGAGTTTGGGTCTAGAGTTTAACTAACCACTTGGAGCTAATGGAATAGATAGTTCAATCCCACAATGAGCAGTGAGGGAGAATTGACAGCTGGCAACTTTGTATTGGCCAACACTATAAGTTTTAGCATCACCCAAGATGGTGTCACAAAATCAAAATGGAGTAAGATCTCCAAAAACTGAGAGAGGTTATTGTAGGTCTCTATAATATAGTCCTATAGGACCTATAATTGCATCCATACCTCACATGAGCTCTGAGATATGCCCCATCAAAGATCACTACCCTATGGCATTTAATGAACCTTAGGGATATTTGGGTTTGACATTCCTGAGAATGTTCGAGATCTCAACAAGACTGGATGAGCTTGGGGCTAGGGTTTACTCAGCCACCTAGAGCTAACAAAATAGATAGTTTGATCCCACAATGAATGCTGAGGAAGATTTGGCAATTGGCAACTTTGTACTAGCCAACATTATGAGTTTCAGCATTACCCAAGATAGCATTGCAAAATCAAAATGGAGTAAGATCTGCAAAAAGTGAGAAAGTTTATTGTAGGTCTCTACAAGATGGTCCTATAGGACTTGGAATTACATCCATACCTCACAAAAGCACCAAGACATGCTTCATCAAAGATCACTACCCTATGGCATTTAGTGACCCATAGGGACATTTCAATTTGGCGTGCCCAAGAATGTTCAAGCACTCAAAAAGATGGGATGAGCTTGGGGCTAGGGTTTACCTAGCCACCCAAAGCTAATGGAATGGATAGTTTGATCCTACAATGAATGGTGAGGGATATTTGGTAGTTGGCAACTTTTTACTGGCCAATACTATGAGTTTTAGCATCACCTGAGATGGGATCAAAAAATCAAAATAAAGTAAGATCTCAAAAAAGTGAAAGAGATTATTGTAGGTCTTTACAACATGGTCCTATTGGACCTAGAATCACATCCATACCTTGCACGAGCTCCAAGATATGCCCCATCAAAGATTGTTTCCCTATGGCATTTAGTTACCCTTAGGGATGTTTGAATTCAGCATGCCCAAGAATGTTCGAGTGCTCAATGGAACTAGATGAGCTTGGGGCTAGGGTTTACCCAACCACCTAGAGCTAAAAGAATAGATAGTTTGATCCCATGATGAATGGTGAGAGAGATTTTACAGTTGGCAACTTTGTACTGGCCAACACTACAAGTTTTAACATCACCTGAGATGGCATCACAAAATCAAAATGGAGTAAGATCTCCAAAAAGTGAGAGAATTTATTGGAGGTCTTTGCACCATAGTCCTATAGGATGTAGAATCACATCCATACCTCACACGAGCTCTAAGATATTCCCTATTAAAGATTGTTTCCCTATGGAATTTAGTGACCTTTAGGGATGTTTTGGTTCAGCATGCTTGAGAATATTTGAACACTCAATGGGATAGGATGAGCTTTGAGCTAGGGTTTACCTAGCCATCTAGAGCTAACAAAATAGATGGTTCAATCTCATGACGAATGGTGAGGGAGATTTGGCAGTTGGTAACTTTGTATTGGCCAACACTATGAGTTTTAGCATCACCCAAGATGGCATCACAAAATCAAAATAGAGTGAGATCTCCAAAAAGTGAGAGAGTTTATTGTAGGTCTTCATGACACGGTGCTATAGGACCTAGAATCACATCCATACCTTGCACGAGCTTTGAGATATGCCCCTTCAAAGATCTCTTCCCTATGGAGTTTTAATGACCCTTAGGGATATTTTGGTTGGGCATGCCTAAATTTTTTTGAGTGCTCCATAGGATAGGAAAATCTTGGGGCTAGGGTTTACCTAGCCACCCTGAGCTAACAAAATAGGCAATTCAATCCCACAATGAATGGTGAGAGAGATATTAGCAAGATATGTATGCTTAAGCCACTTTGTGCAAGATATGAGCAAAAGTTACTAATTAGGAAAAATTGATTCTTTTTGAGTTTTTGGTCAAGATAGCCTAGGATTAGGTGTCTTTAGTTTCTTTTTAATAGTTTGGAACTTTTTCCAAATCCTAGAAGTGAAATCTAGTGAACTTTGCATTAGTTGCACTTTATGTGCAAAATTGCAAAAGTTGCTTTAAAATGTAAATCTAACTAGAAACTTTCTAACCCTCAAAAAAATGTTTCCCATGCTCATATACACAAATATGGATAATTACAACTTCCTAGATCTCCATTTACAACTTTTTTGCAAAAATTGTAAAAGTTGCTCAATCAACTTTTTGAGCAACATTGCAACTTTGCATTTACATGACTTGGGAAGCGAAGATACTCAAGTTGGGCATGATCCCTCAAAGTTCTCATCAAAATATATTAATGATCTTAATAGAACAACAAAAAGCTCATTTCCACATTTAAATGGAGACTTTAGTTTAAATGGAGATTTCCAATTCCCAAACATGTCCTAGTCAAGTAGATGACTAGTTTACAAATACAGTGTGACTTCCTACATCCTAGCTATTACACCTAGGTCTAATGACCCTTATTGACGTAGAGCACACAACCTACTTTTTCCACTTGGTTCTTAAACCTCTAAGAAGACCCAAACCCACTTCAAGATGATAACTTCGTTACCAGCCCTTGCCAAATTATGACCTTTACTTATCCAAATGGACTCCACTCTCCTAAGGTCTTTTCCTTTTCCTAGGGCTCTTGGCAAGCTTGGATCAAAATATGGCTTTAGGGACACTTGCCCTCAACAAGGCCAATTAAGGAAAAAAAAGTTAAAAAGGTTTCAATACTTCAAACTTAGACTTGATTCAGCATTTCTAGGACTAAACCACTAGGATTCATGCACTTTCAAGGCCCCAACACATTCAAAGGAACAATATCCCTAACTTAGGCCTAGAAATCCTAGTAGGTCAAAAATTTGTTTTCCTTTGGAAAACTTCCAAAATTTCCAAAGGTCAAGGCCAAATTATCACCTTTTAAAATACCTTTTACGTAGTTCTTGAAGACTACAAAGGATCAAGGGTTGACTCTATTCCAGCATACCCAAACTCCACTTTAGTCTACAAAACTAATAAGCCTAACTAGGCTGGGTTTCCAAAGAAAGTGCTTGAAGATGGGTTCAATGGAACTCTTCATCTCCTTTCTAAAACTCCATTTCACCATTCACCTAGGTTTAGACAATCAGTTTGGAAGCCTAAATGCCACTTCTTCTTCAATTTCTGGCTGAACACATAGGGATGTCCAGCCTAGGACCAGATGGTAAAAATATCAAACCAATTTATCTAGGTCTAAAAATCTACCATATGAAAGTACACTCCCCTAACTTGCATCCCCTAAAGAGGCATCAAATTCCAACTGTGGGTTTGCAAGTTAGAGTTACATGTTTGTCAAAACCCTTGAATTCAGGACCAAATAAGCAACCTTCACAAAAACTGCAATAACTTAAGCAAATGAAAAGATATAACCTTCAAACCAAATGAAAATGAGACCTAGTTCATCACGATATCCAACCATGATATTTGATCTCCTTCACCAATCTATACAAATCCATAAAACTTAGAAAAATATAGAAAAAGGAAGAAAATTAGAGTTTTATTAATGTAAATCTTCACCGGTTTGTACAAATGTGTTTTCCTCTCCATGTAAAAAAATTTTAAACATGTATTCCTTTCTTCCAATGTTCATAACCATCATTCAAGTGGTTATGCCAACATTCAACTTCCTTTTCAATTATTTAGCAAGAAAAGTTGTCATTTTGCATTTTTTTTGCATGAAAACATTGACATTTTTTCTTTAATAACCTCCTAGACACCTAAATCTTTTCCCAAAGACCCCAAGGAATTTAAATATATATAAAGGCCTAAAAACTCCTTATTTCATACAAAATAACTCAAATTCCTCAAATTTGACCTTTGGTTCAATTTGGTATCCTAGCTTGTAATGACACTAAGGATCCAATTGACCACTATGTCACTCTCTCCCTCTCTCTCTCTCTATTCAATCTAATGAACCAACGAGATCTACTTTAAATTTTAATGTCTCAAGTATTGACTCATGGTCTAACTTGGAAACTTTCCATAGAGTCTTATTATGTGGTTTTCCACCATATTTTATCAAGTGGACATTTGATGTGACAACAAGGTTCAAATAATAAAGAATCTTCCTCTCTATTTTCCAATCCTCAAATAACCACAAGTTAGGGCCCTTCATAGAATATTGTCTAAGCCATGTGCTAGTTATAACCATAGCACTAATATGGTACTCTAAACCTTCACCATCTATAACCAAGTGATCCAATTTTTGTTTGACTTGGACACAACGAGATAAATAATAATCTATCTCGTCTTCATTGTCTTCAAGTGCAATAACAACAAAAACATGGCCTACAATGATAAATGTACAAAATGTCGTCATTAATTCATAAAATACTTAGGTAAATATTATAAAGTTACATATTGAAATTACAAAGATATATATATATATATATATATATAACCAAGTTGCACTAGATCAGACAAGTGGTCAAAGTAAACAGATGAATTGATCTCTACCATTTGCAGTGCTTGTGGGGGATGATAGGTGTCAATTGGGTACAAAACTCATATATCTCATTCGTCCACCCATTCAGTCAACTCATAGTAATCCCAATTTTCCTCTACACATGATGGACAATAGCATGCCATTTTTCATGTGTGGATACTCCATTAACCTGCATTATAGCTTCTAAAAGAGTGCAACTCACATGATCTTGTTAGTGTGCAACAATCCTTATATGGTGTAATGTTAGTATTATCTATCAACCAAAATAATCTACTAATCATAGACTCATCTTCCTTACCTGGACCTATTGTAGCGTTACACCACTGCATGGTGGATTTTGCATCTGTCAATATTGCTCCATCTTTGTACTTTACTTATTCATGAGTTAATGCTCTTTTGATGCATGTGAATACACCATTATGTTCTCCCTTTCCATGACCAACCTTTGTGAAATTCCACATATATTGAATTCTACACAGCATGTGCTCCTGCTCAACCAATAGAACATTCCTACATTCTTGAATTGAGATGCATAGTTGTTTGACCAAATAATGTGTTGATGATATGAATATCCCCTATTAGCCAAATCTCCATAAAATAGTTGAAAAAAATCATGGACAAACTCTATAGAATGTGATCGATCATCACTAATGTAAAAATGGTACTCCGTCAAAATCTTCTTGTCATCCTCTATACTTGTAGGTGAATGCATGAATGTTATGTGAAAGAATATGGAAACATGTTGAGAAGTATAATACTTTTCTTGCACCTCATTTTGTGGTTGTAGTGTTTAGTTCTCTATGAAGTCTACAATTAAAACAATGGTATTTAGTTGAAACATATACTTGCACAACTTGAATTGAAAACCCAACCATCGAGCTCTATGTTTATGCTTTGCATACTCATAAATAATTTTTTCATAAAAAATCTTCATGAACTCATACACTAGAATCTGTTCAATGACTAAATCACATCTTTTACCCTATTTCCCATCTTTTAGAGCATATGTCACTGTCTTAAATTTTCCATAATCTACTATTTCATTTCCAATTGCATATGTATTATCCATATGTTCACAAGTTGAGAAAAGTTGCAAAGAACCACAAAATAAGCATGCACCATCCAAGCACGATGTCTTGTAAAATTGCTGGTTGTCCCCTATTTCACATAAAATGTTGAATAAGAATTCTCTCAAAGATCTTAGTGGCTCATTCATGTCACAATCCTGCAAAACAAACTCATAATACAAAAACACACATATATGCCTAAAAACATCAAAATGGTTAGAAAATTCAATATGTATCCTACAACAAGAAGTTGTGCATGTGTGATTTATCCTCACATAAAAATGTTTGCCCATCTCAAAAACCTTTGAATTATTCAAATTTGAGGATACAAACCAATAAATTTTGCAAAAAAATGTGTCTGATTTGTGTCCAAAAAATTTTTTGCATGTGGGTCACAATTTTGGCTACCAATCCTCCTTACAACATCTCTTTGATTATGGAAAACATGTGAGTTATTTTTCCAAAAATCTTCAATAAATGATTTCAAATCTTCACTAATTTATTTATCCTTTTTCAGTAGTCTACCACTAAATGTCCATAACTCATTTTTTGTTGGATCTTCCAATCTCTCATGCCTTAGCATGGCTCTCCTTAGAGTACCTCTACCAATTTTTAATGTTTTTCTTGTCTTTCTCATGAGTCTAGATTTCTTTATTTGAGTATTTACTATTGTCAATGTAAGTACTTGTCTTGTGATATTACTATCTTGGGTGTGTGATTTAGAACCCACTTTGTCATAAGAACTCATTAGATTCTTTACAATGATTTTTTCATTTGGATCATCCATTGTTCTTAGCCCAAGAATCTTCATGATAGGCCTAAATTTCAAATTATTCATCATTTCAATAAATAATTTGCATTGACCTATAATATTTAATTCTTCAAAGAATAATCTCCACATACAATTAACTTTTCTTTGACAAGTACGCTTGCTAATCTTGTCAGGCATTGATTTCAAAATGTTAGTATCAATATCAATCAAATATTTTGGTCTTCTAAAAAAAATTCTAGAAGGTGTTATAATTTCTTCCATTCCCTCAACATTTTGAACATCAACATAAGGTTGAGTGTTTTGCATACCTTGAACTAAAGATGATGTGCCTTGGCAATAAGATGCAAAAGATGGAATATCACCTACTTGATATGTTGATGTTGTACCTTCAACATGACATGATGGATTTTGTACATCATCAAATATACAAATTAGCATCTCTTCAACATGAAAGGATGATATGACTCCAATATTGGAAGATGGTGTAGCTTCACAATTCAATTATCTTCTTGAGCATAACAGTCTCATTCTTTCTCTTTGTCTTTCCAATTTTTCTTCTTTGTTTCTTTGTATCGGTGGTTCTTGTTCCTCTTCAAAAGTCAATTCTTCATTATTGCTTTTTAATTTTCTTCGTTCATGCAGTAGTTTTATTTTATCTCTTTTAATTTCCAAATTCATCTCCCTCTATTCCTTTGTTTGAGTTTTTGGTTTCTTCCTTGGCATGATGATGATGATTTCTATATGTCAAATTATTCAAATATTTGAACTACTTATAATTTGTACATTACAAATCATTCAAATACATATAAAATTTATAATTATTTCAATGAATACACAATATATATTAAACAACTTACCAAATTTTTAACCATTTCCAAATAACAATTCATTCAAACATACAAATTTCAATGTATTCACTATACATTAAACAACATGTCAACTTATAATCAAATTTATCTCTATATATAAAAAAAAAATATTTAAAAAGGACTGCACTAACCTTTTCTATAGAAGGAATATTCAAAAAGCCTTCAAATAATGTATCCAATGATTGTATTTGGTGTTTGTTAGCTTCAAAAAGTCTTCAAATAGTATTTTCTAGTTTCCAATAGCTTGAAACCTTTTTTTTCTGTTGAAACAAAAAATGCACAATAGACAAAAAGCAGAATATGGATCAACAGGGACCCAAACTTGCTTTATAACCCTTTTTTGGTGATTTCACATAGTTTGTATGCACTATAAAGCACATATGAACTATAATATGTATGCACTATGTGAAAATAAATCTCTCCCTAGCCCACCATCCTCCATCCCTACTCTCTCTCTCTCCTTTCCCATCCCCTACTCTCTCTCACTCTCTCTCTCCTCTCCCATCCCCTACTCTCTCTCGCTCTCCCTCTCCCACAGTCTACTCTCTCTCCCCCATCCTCTACTCTATCTCACCCTCTCTCCTCTCCCATCCCCTAATCTCTCTCTCACACTCCCATCTCCCCTCTCTCTCCCATCGCCTACTCTCTCTCTCATATCCCCTACTCTCTCTCTCTCTCCCCTCTCCCATCCCCTACTCTCTCTCTCCCTACTCTCTCCCCTCTCCCATCCCCTACTCTCTCTCTCTCTCATTCTCCCTCTTCCACTGCCAACTCTCTCTCCCATCCCCTACTCTCTCTCACCCTCTCTCCTCTCCCATCCCCTACTCTCTCTCTCTCTCACTCTCATCCCCCCCTCTCTCTCCCTCTCCCACTGCCTACTTTCTCTCTGCCATCCCCTACTCTCTCTCTTTCACACACACACACACACACTCCCATCCCCCCTTTCTCTCTCTCCCCTCTCCCATCCTCCTCCTCTCTCTCTCTCCCTCTTCCTCCACCTACTCTCTCTCTCCCCCATCCCCTACTCTCAATCTCTCTCTCCCATCCTATACTCTCTCTGCCACCCCTACTCTCTCCAATCTCCCATCCCCTACTCTCTCTCCCCTCTCACATCCCCTACTTTCTCTCTCTAACCCCTACTCTCTCTCGCACTCTCACACTCTCTCCCATGCCCTATTCTCTCTCACACACACACTCTCGTCCTCCTCTCTTTGCCTCTCTCACTCCCTCTCCCACTACCTACTCTCTCTCTATCATCCCCTACTCTCAATATCTCTCTCCCATCCCATACTATCTCTCTCTTTGCCACCCCTACTCTCAATCACTCTCTCTCTCTCTCCCATCCTATACTCTCTCTCTGGTACCCCTACTCTCTCTTACACACTTCCTCTCTCTCATCCCATACTCTCTCCACCATCCCTACTCTATCTCCCCCCTCTCCCATCCCCTACTTTCTCTCTCTCTCACACACACACCAATCCTGCTCTCTCTCTCTCTCTCTCTCTATGCACTATTTAAGTCTCAATAGTTTGTGGGCACTAAAGCACGCACACACTATTAAGACTCAAATTTAAAAAGCTTTAAATATCATGCGCATGCTATAGCACACATGTGCTATAGGGAACACACACTATTCAAAGCTTTACATTCTACCAAGCCTAAGGCTTTGTTTTACCTTGGGGATCCAACCCAAAGGTTTGGAGTCTTTAAATTGATCTAAGATGTGTTTTGCTACAAACATACAAAAAATGATTGATTTTTTTTGTGTGCTCTCCTTCAAGTTTCCTCATGGTTGAGCACCGATAAAATTAGGTTACAGGACATTGTAGGTCTCTATGTTAGCTATATAACCATATAATTTATGTTTTATTTGAACTATTTCAAGCCTTTTTTATATAGTTTCTTTTGAATGTATGTCCATTTTTTTGTCAAAAACCAACATGTACTAATTAGGCTATATATTTTAGCTCATTCATCAAATTTTGCAACAACTTAATTTTTTAGAAACTAGACTCCATTCTACACCCTTTGAAAAAAAGAAGTTTTGATTTTAGATTAGTTTTCCACCATTTCTAAGAGGAGGACACAGAAATTTCACATTTTTGGGATGTGTCTAATTAAAAAATTCATTGAAAAAATACACATTATAAAATTACCCAAAAAATATGGGATAAACTACATAGTGTTAGTTAACTTTTGACCAGAGCGATTAAAGAATTACAAAAAAAAAGTTAAAATTTTAGGGGGACCACACTTTGTACTATGTTAATTTTTTTGAAATAAACAGTACCACTTTCTATGGCCCCCTTTTTGAGTACCTAAAACTAAACCATTTTGAAAAAAATTAGTAGTTTAGAAACTAGATTCAAAGGACTATTACATTTGTTTTTGTCATATCTTAAAAAATGTAGTGTAACTATCTTCAAATTCTTGTTGAAGCTCAAAAATTGCTAATTTTAGAAAAAAGGTGTCCACTTATACCCCCCTTTTGACACCACAACTTGGTGTACTTACCATCTAGTCTAATCATAGTGCTTTGTACCACTAGATTGATGCACTCCTTGCATCATCTACTCTAAAGTAGGTAGGGAGATAACCCCTAACACACCTCTTAGGTACATAAAAGTATATTTAGGAAAAGGTTTCATAGAGATATCTACAATCTAATCTTTAGTGCTTACATAGTCCAATCTTATCTCTTTCTCTTATGCCTTCTCTCTCAAAACATGATACTTAATGGATATGTTCTTTTTCTTAGAATACAATACCAAATTCTTAGACATACTTATTGTGCTTGTCTTATCATAGTAGATGATAACAGGTTCTGTAAACTCAATTCCAATATCCTTCAATTTTTGTTTCATCCACATAACTTGATTACAATTATTTGTTGCTACAACATACTCTTCCTTAGCTTTACTCTGAGATATATAGTCATGTTTCTTACTCAACCAAGAAACCAATCTTACTCTAAGAAAGAATGCTCCACCACTGGTGCTCTTTCTATCATCCATACTACCTACCCAATCTGCATTAGTATATGTGCACAAGATGAAATCACTTGATCTATCATACCAAATTCCATAATTAGATATACCCTTCAAATATTTGAATACCCTGTTTACTATTGCATAATGATATTCTTTTGGATCAACTTGGAATCTTGCCACAATCCCAACTACATTTTCAATATCTAGTCTAGTGTGAGTCAGATATTGTAATCCTCCAATCATAGATTTATACTTCTTCTACTCAACTATAGGTGTTTTATCTTAATTGGATAACCTACAACCAATTATCATGGGTGTACCAACAAGTTTGTAGCTTTCCTAACCAAATCTTTTCAATAAATCTTTCACATACTTAGTCTATGAAATAAATATCCCATCTTTTTTTTGTGCAATCTACAATCCTAGGAAAAACTTCATTTCTCCTATCATGCTAATTTCAAATTCATTTATCATCTCTTCAACAAACTTATCACTTTCTTCATCATTACCTCCAAATATTATGTTATCCACATATATTGAAATGATAAATAGACCATCATCAATTTTCTTCAAATACAAATTACCATTTATTGTACATTTAATAAATCCAAGCTTAGACAAATACCTTTCCAAACTTGCATACCAAGTTCTAGCTGCTTGCTTTAGACCATACATTTCTTTCCCTAGTCTGCATATATGGTCTTTATCTTCTATCAAAGGGAATCCATAATGTTGCTCAATGTAGACTTCTTCTTCAAGTTCTCCATTCATAAAATTTGACTTGACATCCATCTGATAAACTTTGAAATTCTTTCTTTTTGCATAAGCTAAGAACATTCTTACTGCTTCCATTCTTGCCATAGATGTGTGTCTCTCTTCATAATCTATACCTTCTTGTTGTGAGTAACCTTTGCAAACAAGTCTGGCCTTGTTTCTCACAACCTCTCCTTTCTCTTTCATCTTGTTTCTATATACCCACTTGGTTCCTATAACATTTTTCTCTTTATGTCTAGCAAAAGACACTTTGTTCTTCTCAGCCAAAATACATTCCTTGCAGATAACATTAGTGGACTTAATAATCTTAGGTAGATCTCTCACTAAAAATGTACTACTAACCTTCGTACTATTATCAAATTTTATATGATAGAACCTTCTATGTTTTAACCAACTATTGTTAACCTTTGTAACCAAGCATGTTATTTTAGTAGGATTTAGTTAAAATACATTAACTTTGGATCTAGTTCTAGTAACAATCAGCTTACCATCTTTGTCTTTGATAATGCAAGTCTTCTTTGTGAATTGCAATAGATATCCATTATCTACCAACTATCCAACACTTAACAAATTATGTTTCAAACCATCAACAAAGTAAACATCATCAGTGTTAGTTTTACCATCAAGATTAATAGATCCAATCCCTATAATATGACAAGCTACATTGTTACCAACTCTAACAATCATGATTTCTAAACATGATAAATTTGTTCATATCACTAGTCATGTGATGTGAACATCCACTATCAATTATCCTTGATCTAATTTCTTATCAACTTGGGTAACTAGAGCTCTTTCTTCTCTAATTTACAAGGTATTTTTTAGTGGCTAATATTCATAAATTGGCTAATTTTAGAATTTTTTGGCTAGTAATTTGGCTAATAATTTAAGATTTGATACAAACTAAATTGCCATAGTTTTATAAATTTTAGTTCTAGAATATTTAAAATCGCTCAATAATTTATTTTATTAAAAAATTTAAACTCAAAGATTTGCCACAATATTCGTTACATGATTAGATTTGAGTCATGTAAATATAATAAATTAGTGGAGAAATTAAATTGAACTCACCAATAATCATCATAATTATTAGTTACTTTAGGGATATATCACCAATACTTAGTCTTCACTATTGATTTAAAGTATATGTAACAATCCTCATAATATTCCACGAGGCAAAAAAATGTTCAATTTTGATTTGTAATATTCCATGGTGATTAATGAACTTCCTATTATTATTGAGATTTGTCAATATTTTATACAAAAAAATTATGATTTGAAAATAATCGCCAATATTAATAATATTTAGAATAAAAAATTGAGAGATTCGCCAATAAAAATAAATAATTTTTTTCAAAATAATGAAACATTTGCCAATTTTTTATATATTTTTTTGGAGGCAGCTTTCTTAAAGTTTACCTTGCTAATTTATTTATCAAAATTATCTTCCTTAATAGCCACAAATCATAATTCATTGTCACTTTCACTCTGATCTTTTTCATCATATTCTTCATCCTCATTTGTATATAAACAATTTCTATCCTTATATCTTCTAGGCTTAAATTTTCCTATAAAATTTTTCTCTCTTTTAGGAAATTTAGATGCATAATGACCATATTCATCACAAGTTTAACACTGAAAAGATTTTCTTACCATCTTTCTCTCTTCTTACCATAAGGGTTATTCCTTCTTCAATCTTCTTATCTTCCTCAAATCTGCTACTGCTGGAAAAGTCTACTCTTGTGCTTGTACTTCTTGACAGATTAGATCAAATGTTCATAGCACTAAAAGTTGTCTCAACTCTAGCTAATTCTCTAAGACTATCTCATTTCTACTTCTACATATTCTAATCTTCCAAGCAATGTTTCCTTTGTGAAATCTTTGGTGTAGGACATTACTAGCTAAACCATCTAAGTTGTTTGTTTGAATGGTGGTGATAAAATTTTGAATATCTTCCATATAACTACATCATCTTGTTTAGTTCCACCAAGAGAATGAATACCTAAAATAAGTTTTGATATTCTACTAGCAGAATTTGCAACAAAATCTTGCACCCTTATCCAAACTTTTTGCCTAAGGACAACCCTGTGAAACATGGAAACAACCTATGGGACTTGAACTATGAGGTTGAGTCTCTAGAGAGGGTCTACTTCCTTTACTATCACAATGAACCTAACTACTCTTGCAGAGAAAAAGGGGAGAAGGCATGCACAAGACACTGACCTAATCTATCCTAAGGAGGTGATGCACCAAAATAGAGTATTCGAACCAATCTCTACCCATACATGCACACTTGAACTTTTATGACATCAAAGATATACATATTTAGACATGTTTAAATCAAACAATGACATAAAGATCATACAACCAAAATGAAATAACACAAGGAAAAGAGAGTTCACTTATATATCATTCATAGGTCAAAAGAGATACAACCATGCAAGTTGTAGATAGCCACAACACATTATAAAGAGGAAAATAGATCTTGCATACTCATCAATGGCTGAAGGAGATAAGGAAGAATTCCATTAGGTCCAAAGGAAAATGGGATTTATAGTGAATTTCCAAAGCAATATCAATAGAGAAGAGTTGACCATATCAAAGGATCACAACTTTTCTTTTGTAGTTCAAGTATAACTAAAATATTTTAGACTAAAAGTTACTCTACAACCACTACCATTAAGTGCTTAGAGAATTATCAAGGAAATCCAAATGAAAGATCTAATCCAATACACTTGTATAGAGGTGAAATTCATGAAAACATTGACTTGAGCAACCTTGAAGTGATAGAAACTATCATGCCCAAAAAAATTTACAAGACAAAACACAACTACAAATTATTTTTTTGTGTACATTTGGGATACTTTCACTTTGATATTAACATGTTAAACATGATTTTTGATTAGTTATGTGATCAAGACACATCTACTTAAGGTCCTCAAGTAAACATTATGATCACATGGAATGGTATGCATCGATACTTACTACTCTCTCTACTTGAAGGTACTCTCTTTAATAGGTTAAATTAGTATAGGGTAGTATACTTAATAATTTGATGATATAGTAACATTTCTCAACTAGGCCATAGGAATCTCAGGGGCCATATACTTATGATGCATGTACCTATAGGGTGTGGTTTGGTTATGTGTATAATTCTAGTTGGGTGATAGGTCAGGTGACTCATTCCATTTGGTACCCTAGTATCACAACATAAATGATCATGATGGGAAATACTTATTTATTTATTTAGGGCTTAGCTAATTACATATGGATGGATAATGCTAGCTTCCAAGACCCTAGATTCATCCACAAAGTCTTGTTGTGTAAGAGATGGTATATGATATCACTTTTAATTCCAAATAGATGTTTTAATGAATGCTTCATTTCTATATATGTGATTCATATGTCTTGACTTGTATAGAATTTTTATATAATATCATTATCATGATGTAGGTGTGAAACATAATTACTTCTTCATGAATATGAGATAAAGAACCCTAAGTCACTACAAGAATATTGAGTCCTAATTATGTACTATAATATCTATTTTATTAAATCTGTCTTATCTTTTAACTAATCTCTACCCATTTAAGTAACTTACTAAAATATTAATCTCCTATACTTAACAACATTATCACTAACTAATACTTACTAATTCATTTAAGAAAAAAAACTAATTGCCAAAGATTTCTCTTTATTACTTACTAACTAAATATCATTAACTACTAACTAAATTATCAAAATTAGATGTATTAACTAAATAATACTCCCTTCTTACCAAATTTCATATTTCTCAAACTAAGTGGTAAATAAATAGTATTAACCAATCAATATGTAATTTGCATAATCTTCATCTAACTTAATTTTAACCTCTAAATGCTTTACTGACATTAGTCACTAACTGCTTAACCCATACTAATTATTACCTATAAGCTTACCTTATCGCAATACTATCTACTAACATTTACTGCCAACTAACATAAATGTTTTTACTAACCTTACTATTAATTAAACCATCTACACCCTAATCATCACTAATTATACCTATCTTAAATACTAACCACTCTATAACTAAATATATCCCCTCTTTACATCCACTAATTCTACTTCCCACATGGCGCAAAATCCTTCACTTCTACCTTGCAACATACATTAAAACAAGGTGAATAAGATGAGGAGTTTCCCACTACAAAGACAAATTCATAAAGACAAGCTTCTTCTTCATGTTACATCAACACAATGAGAAACTTCAATCAACTCCTATTGATCCATAGAGCACAAGACCTACAATACATGCAACACAAGAAGCATGGAGGCTCACCTCCCATCCTAGGCTTCTAAGAATCCACCCACAAAGTGGAGAAACAAGTTTCAAATAGGGTTACACTCAAACATTTCACAATGTATGTAAAACATAATATCACAATCCATTTATGAAACCCTCCAAGGTTTAACACAATGATTCACCAGTGGAATCATGAAACAATGGGTGAAGATGTTCTTTTCAAATAGGAGACTTTCCATATCAACCAATATATACAATAAAAAAAATTCATGCCCTTTTAGGGCTTTCACAAAATTAGCAAATTCCATTCCATTTTAGGTCTTTCACAATCATCCTCCAAACACACTACCATCAACTATAGCTTCCTTAAAGCCCATACTCCATAAACTTCGTTTCCACACCATACTTCTCATATCACAAGCAATATATGAATGATTATGGCATACAATGGAGCCCATACTTCAAGGTTCTCAACTAAATTTTCAAGCCCAACTAACCCCTACACCCAAGGCATCTCTTCCCTCCCAAGGGTGAGTGAATTCCTCACACCCATTAACATTTATATACAAAACCAAGGAAAAAATATGCAAATTAAATCCATCATAACAGTGGCACATACCAACATTCTCAACACAAACACATGACATGAATTTTACCACAATATGAACAAGAACAACATCATTAAGTGCAATGAGAGTTATGGCATTGTCACCAGCCTTGATCCAAGCTAAAGGAAAAATGAATTCTTTTGTAGAGTTCCATTTTCCTTAGTCCTTCCTCCATCCAAACCCTAATAGTCTCTAAACTTAGAGAGTGGCTAAACACCCCACTAGTTTGTCCAAGTCCACTAAAAGACTCTCCCACTATCTCTTTTTGGAAAAAAACATTAAGCCACTATCTCTTACAATTTTGTCACTACCAAATTTGTTATTTTTGACTAAGAGGAAAGATGGGGTTATATTAATGGGACAACTCAATTTTCGAATTGATGAAAGAATGCATTGGTTAAGGGGTCCCCTAGGAAAGCTAAGCAATAAAATGGTCAAATTTAGGCCCCTAACATGTTATTCTAACATAAGAGTAGCTTATTTTCACAAAAATGGCACTTTGGAACCGCATATTGACCCTCTATAATCCTTTTCAAGCTTGAATTCTAGTTTCCCTTGATGGTGAACCATCCTATCCTTTAGCCAAGTGGATTTACTTAATCTTTTGAAAGGAAATTAATTTAAGGTTAAGTGTAACTGTGACCAAAACCCTAGGTGACATGTCATAAACAAATAAAAATTACAAGTGTCAAGTAACACATTTAAAACACATTACACATCACCATGGCATGTCCCTAATGTATTTATGAGATTAGATTTACCATACACATGCAATCTTACATTTACAAAAAAAAGACATCACAACGAGGTTTTTGAATCTTCCAAAGATTCACCTTGGCTAAATTATGTCCACATAAGTTTGGACCTTGTTTCCCCAATTAAATTCCATGGTTCAATGACCTGCACACTAAGCTTGAACATCAGTAACCTGATGAAAAATCATATAAAATCCATGTATATAGGTGAATGACAAATTCCATATTGAATAATTCACATCAACATACTCAATTGTCATAAAAAACTTTTATTTCCCAATCATTTCATATAAAGCATTTGAAAAATTAAAAATGTTAGAATTTGCATGTCAACATTAATTATCTAATCAAATGATCCAACTAACATTCTAAACCACATCATAATCCATTTCCTATCATAATGATGAAATGTTGAATTTATACTGCTAAATTAGCCAAGATGAAAATTAGTTTTGAATACATATCTTAGATCAAAATCACCAACATGTAACATCACAACTAGTATCTTTTGATTCAATTAAATATAGTTTGATTACTAATAGTATCCTTTTATCATTATGAGATATTATAAGGTGTATCACTTATGTCAATAATCAAGATGTTTGCATAGTCACATAGTTTTTTAGAATCTTGATCATAGAATAAATCCATTACATTTTATTGGGCCATAAAATCTATCCTTTTGAATACTAACATATCCACCTACTACTACTAGAATAATAATTAACTCATCAAATTACATCTTATCAAGTTCTACCATGCAGAATCTTATCCCATTTTGATAAAAAAATTTATCTATGACTATAAGTAATATCATAAGGTGTAAGGTAATAGTCTATAATTCACATTCTATACATGAGAGATAGAGACATGACATCTCACCTCCTTATGCTTCCTAGTTCTAACCATATTCATGTTATTTAAGATTTATAATAGGGTAGTGGGGAAGGGGCCTTATAGAAATGCCACTAATCAATGCTATAATCCCTCAAATAAACAAATAGGTAGTGGAAGGAGTATTTGTACACTATTTCTAGTACATCAATAACTATGGAGTAGTTGGGATTGACCAGAATGATCAGATCATGTGAGAAAACCCAATCTTTCTTCATTCTTGGGTCAACAAATCAACAAAGTTAGTAGTCAAACTAATTCAAGCAACTAAAATGACTCACATGGACCAATAATGCTATTTCTTTCCACTAGCTTGTCAGATCTTCACGCATTTTAACTGCTTCATCATAAAACCCCTACCACCTTTTATTAAAATTCACATTCATAGTGGCCAAAAAATAATATCACTGTCAGTGCTTCACTTTAACTATTTATGGCTCAATCTGTGAATATACATGTTGAGGCTTATTGTTATGTCATGTGAAGTAACTACCTTGCATCTCTACCAAGAGACATAAAGACAACCATGGATCTTATCACATCTAATAGTTCCAAAGATTCATTTATGCTATGAGCACTTTGACCAATAGAAAACATGGCCCCATGCTAGCTCATATAACAACCTTCACCTCACTTATGGCACACAAGGAAAATGAGACCCATGATGGAAGAACAAAATAGGATCTACCAGTTGGACCCTAGTTTAACAATTCAAACAATTGTAAGAAAGAAGACCCACCTTGAACATGCGACACAATGTCACTTTGTTGCTATGACAAAAGAGACTGTAGTTTCTAACAATGATAAAGTGATGACCCTCAATCCTTCTTAATCTGATGGTGGATAAAACATGGACCCAAAAAGATATTAAATTATGCATCATTTAGGAAATAAGGAATATCCTAAGGTTTAAAATACTTATTTTTAATGCCCTAATTTGAATATTCAAATACATGTGATCATTATACTATTTAAATTCAAATATTTCCATTTTAGTGGGAGGGAGAAAATAGCCAATAGTTCTGGTGGCTCAAGGAAGATGCAAGCCTATTATGCATGGACTAGTAGCCTACACATGCATTGGAGAATAGAGTCATATAAATTGTGAAGATCTACCTAGAAAAAACCTAAAATCATAGAAAAACATACCTAGCAAAACCTCAAAACTTCTCTCTACAACAAATCATTTCCTCGTGCACTTCTTGGAAAATAGTCTAAATGAAAAAAAAAGAAAACTAACTAACTATATACATGAAAATCCTAACCCTATTAGGAACATGGCTTAAGATATATCCCATTGACTGGAAGAGGAAAGATTTCAACACTATGTCTACTTGCAACTAATAATCACATTGGGACCACTCCATAATGCATCAAATTTTGAGTGCCTCCCTCATTTTTCCCTATTTTCATCCCACTTTAGTACAAGGTAACCCTCTCTAAAAATCTTGAACTTAGCATTCCTATCAATGGAATTCTTCAACTATTTTGGGTGTGCTTCCAAGATCTACATGGCCTGGTGTCTTTTCTCCTCTAGTTCCATCAACTCTGCTATTCTCATAGACATAGCATCATTTTTAGCTAGTTCTAATTAATGGGCTAATTCTAGGGATGGCAACTCCAATGAGATAGGAAGCCTTGCTTCCCTGCCATACACCAATGTGAAAGGTGAGTTTCCAATAGCCCTTTTAAGTGTTATTTTTTCAGCCCAAAGGGTTGTTCTTAATTTCTAATGTGAACACCTTTGGTTGTCTTCTATAGTCCTCTTTATGATTCCGATCTAAATTTTATTGGAGGACTCAACCAAGCCATTACCTTGGGGATAGTAATTATAAGAAGTGCTCAAGTATATACTATGATCAACTACCCATGCACAAATCTGGGCTCCTACAAATGATTTTTCATTGTCTAAAATAATGGTGGACGGAGTACCAAACCTTTTGATGACTCCATCTATGAACTCAAAAATTGAATTTTTAGTGACATCTCTTAACGCAATTTCTTCTATCCACCTTGTAAAGTAATCTATAGTAGCTAGGATCCATTTATGACTAGATCTAGAAGGAGGATTTATGGGGCCTATGAAATCTAATCCCCATTGAGCAAAAGGTTAATCAACTTGGATAGGATGAAGTGGAAGGGCTGCAAGGCTTTGCTTAGTTGAAAAGAAAGAACACTTTTCACACTTTTTGACATACGTATGGAAATAATTGAACAAGGATGACTAGTAATATCATTTCCTCATTATCTTCATGGTAGTTATTCTTTCTGAAATGTGGCCACCATTAGGAAACTCCTTAATCATTCTCTCAACTTGATCTATATTAATGAACCTTAGCAAAGTTCCATTGAAGTCCTTCCTACATAGGATATGATCAACTATGGCATAAGGAATGGATTGCAATCTAAACTATCTTCATTTTACCCTATCCAATCCCTAAAGATATCCATTGCCTAAAAAGAAGGCCATCATGTCATCTAAAAAATTCTTTGGATTCTCATTTCCAACTTCTTGTTGTTTTGTCAATACCATAGAAACTTCCTCATTTGATTCTAAGATGAGACCATCAACTTGCACAATCCTTTCCCTCTTACCAACTTGGTAATTTGAATGTCCACATTATAATCCATCACCTTAGTGATCCAACTTGCTCTTTTCTCACTAGTATCCTTTCTCAAAAGGAAATACTTCACACTGGCATAAGGCACTAACAAATGGATCTTGTTGTGTAATAGAAGATGTCTGAACTTCTTCAAAGATCTTATAACTATAAGGGCTTGCTTCTCCACATAGCTATATTTTTCTTCATACTCTTTGAGACATTCATGAAAGAAGGCAATGGGTTGTTCTTCATTCTTGTCATTTTATTGAGTCAAGACAACATAAATGTTTGACTCACCTCCTAAGCTATAAAGAAAGAAATCCTTTTCAAAATTTGGATTGATGAGAGTAGGAGATGAGGCTATGGTTACCTTGATCTCTTCAAAACTTCCATTCCCTTGGTCCATGAAAAGACCATGTTCTTTTTGATAGAAGATGTCTAAACTTCTTCAAAGATCTTATAACTATAAGGGCTTGCTTCTCCGCATAGCTATATTTGTCTTCATACTCTTTAAGACCTTCATGAAAGAAGGCAATGGGTTGTTCTTCATTCTTGTCATTTTATTGAGTCAAGACAACATAAATGTTTGACTCACCTCCTAATCTATAAACAATGAAATCCTTTTCAAAATTTGGATTGATGAGAGTAGAAGATGAGGCTATGATTACCTTGATCTCTTCAAAACTTCCATTCCTTTGGTCCATGAAAAGACCATGTTAGCTAAATTGGGAATAAATCTTCTCACAAAATTTATTTTACTATGAAAACTTTGTAGCCCTTTTTGATGACTAGGGAGAGAGAGAGAGAGAGAGAGAGAGAGAGAGAGAGAGAATCCTATGATACAATGTGTCCTAAAAATTTTCCTTGATTGGTGGTAAAGACACACTTGCTTGGGTTAAGGGATGCTCCATACTCTTTGTATCTTAGGAAGACTTGTCTGAGATGGCCAAAGTGATCTATCGCACTCTAAGAATATATTTTAATATCATCAAGATAGACCAATACAAACCTTTCAATCATGTTCTTGAAGGCCATTTCCATTTCCTTTTGAAATGTGGCACTACATTTGTTAGCCCAAAAGGCATTTTACTATAGGCATAGGTGCCCCACTTTGTTGTGAATCCATTCTTGCACCTATCATACTCTTTAAGTAATACCTTACTATAACCAAAGAATCCATCAAGGAAAGAGAATCTTTCTAAACCACTGACTTTAGATAATATCTATTCCATGGAAGGGAGGGGCTGATGATCCTTAAGGGAGGCTTGGTTAAGATCCCTAAAGTCCATACATAATCAGATTTCTCCACTCTTCTTCCTAACAGGGACAATGTTTGCTACCCATGATGAGTGCCTGATAGAAAAATGATATTAACCTAAATCAATTTGGATAACTCCTTTCTCATTAATGGCTCAATCTTGGGATTCTTTGGCCTTTTCTTTTGCCTAATAGGTTTGACATTATCAACCAAATATATGGTATTTTGAAATAGACTTAGGTGAAAACCCTTTAAATCATCATATTTTCATGAAAAATATCACTAAATTCTTGGCATAAATGAATAAAACATTTTGCTCAATTTCAATGCATACCTTCCTAGTGTTAAAGGTCTTTCCATCAGCAATCATGACTAGTATGTGATTATCCTTGTTTCCAGCAAGGTTCATGCCTCTATCTCTTTCTTGGTCATTTGTATTGAATTCATTCTCTAAGGTAATGAAACCCTTAGGAAACTTTTTGGAACTAAGATTGATGATTTGATCCCCATACTGATCATGTAGTCTTGATTGATTTCTACCTAAGAACTGCTTCATTTTGCAAGAAACTCACAATTTGTACATCAAATTCAAACACTTGCCAATTGAAATTATTATCAAGGATAGTAGGTCTAACCACCACTCTATTCTACTACTTCATCTCATCTTCAAGGCTCCTTGGCACATCATAAGATGCACCCACAGTTGCAAGGCTATCAATATGTCTATTTTCTTTCCTAGAGATGCTTTGAATATTAAATGCATTGAATCCTTCAAAAAAATCCCATACTCTATGTTTATAAGACTTGACTGAGCCATTTTTGGTGACATTATAATTTTTCACTTGATTGAAAATCAACTTACTAGCTCGATATACACTTAAGGCTTGAATTCCTCTTTTCTGACCTTTCTAGTGCAACAGAAATCAACATCACACTAACCCCTAATTCATTCTTGTTCCTTGGTCCATCAAAGTACATGCTCCATATCCCACTTGTATCTTCTATGGTCTTCACAAGGTTAGGGACACAAGCACCCTTTTCTAATATACAATATGTACCAAGGCCTATGTCCAGGATTTCTAATATAGGATCAAATTAGTGTGCATTGGCCCATTCATCTAAGATAAAATTAGGAACCTTTGCCAATGAAGTAGTAGGCTCTCTTTCTATGTCATTATCATATATCTCATGGATGGTGCAATTCATATTGATGAGATCTGGCATGTAGGGCTCAATATGATTGAGGCCTAAGGGCTTTTCTCTAATTGAAGCTTTGGCTCCATATCTTGTTCTAAAAAACATTTATGACCAATCAAAGGATTTTTAACCACCTATTTGGGTGATGAAATCTCTTGAGAGACAAATGACAAAGTGTGGCTTGACTTCAACAACTAATATATCTTG
Source organism: Cupressus sempervirens (assembly GCA_028749045.1). Taxonomy (NCBI): domain Eukaryota; kingdom Viridiplantae; phylum Streptophyta; class Pinopsida; order Cupressales; family Cupressaceae; genus Cupressus; species Cupressus sempervirens. Next base: position 57,856,788 of record CM053788.1, on the reverse strand, counting down.
GACTATAGTACAACCATAGCATGCATGTAGGGTCATTTCAAAATTCTCAAAGATTCCTACAGTTTTGATATTACTACCATCCAACTACATGATATCCCTAACAATGGGTTCATATTTCATTTCTAAGACATTAGCTACACACTTAGGCATTACTAAGTTACTAGTATCTAAGTCAATCATGAAATTGTGGACTAGTTTATCCCCTATAATTAGAGAAACATAAAATAAAAGGGGTCAAACCTTTTTACTTATTTCTACCTCCCTTGATGGTTGCACTAGACTTGTAGCACTCTCCATGCTATATGGTTGATCGTTTGGTTCAACACTCTCCAATTCTTGTTACAACAATCTCTTTTGCATAGTTATAGTAGCATAAAAATCCCACATATAAATATTCACATTTGTCTTATTCATCTACTCTACCACATTGAATGAGGCATTAGGTTTTTTGGTAGAAACCTTGGGAGCTGCATATGTAGGAGGTTGAGATGGAATAACTTGAGGGCCTTTCACATCTCCTCTACTACTATTATGTCTTTGTTGTTGAGGAGCATTGGGTTGGTCATTTACTACTTAAACACAAGGTATTGCATTTAATTTTGAGGCATAATTAGGAGGAGGAGAAGTAACATCTTTGATGGCTCTTCTTTTTCTCCTAGTATTGTGAGCAATGGAATCTTGGTTTACATTACAATGTCATTCCACTTGGTGATTCATGAAGGAGAAATCACCTTGTTGTTGCAAATGTGAGGCATCTTTAGATTGGCTATCCTTGTATGATTGTCCTACTATATGCACTTGAGAATTTGAAGCTAAATAAGATTCATTATTTTGATACATACAATAGGAATAAGAGTAATTGTAGGAGGAACACAAATCTCAATCTTGAGCCATATTATTCTAAGGAACTAAGGCTCTACTATAATTTGTACTTGAGATGGAGGCATGATTGTTCTACCTATTCTAATCAAAAGGAACATGCCCTTGATTATGATTTGGAAGCCTACCATTATTTGGGTTTTGATACTAAAATTGAGGAGCCTCATTAGCCTGAGCTTGTTGTCTCTCCAAAGTCAACACTTTTTTGCTCACTTTCTGCATCACAAAGAGGCTATCTTCAAACTTCTTCTCTTGACCTTGCAATCTCTTATCTATTTTCAATATTATAGACTACATCATCTCCTTAATTTCATCTATTCTATTTGAAGATGTGGAATCTTGAGGGGCTAGAGAAAGGGGTTGTGATGTGGAAGGTGTGGTAATAGGGGCTATTATTGGTTGGTGATTTGGGATATCAAGGAAGAAGGGCATAGGGTGCCTTAGAGCTAACTTTCCTCCTTGTATCAATATGTTTTTCCCCCTTCCAATTTCATAAGAATTAGGTAATGTATCTCCTCCCATGGTTTTTTATTGTAGTGGCAATATCACTATTAAAGGCTCTGAGGTAATGTAAGAAATCATTAGTAGTGGTAGGCTTCACTGTATTAGGTATTATATCCCATGTTTTTTGAAATCTATGGTTAAAATTAGTCATGTATTCATGGGGTTCCCTCTTTATAGTTGTTAGTTGTTTGAAAAGTGGAAGATAGTCACTTTTATCCTTGAAGTGTTTGCATAGGTCTACTTCTAACCCATCCTGATCTATTATAGAGTTATGAGGCAACCCTCTATACCATTATAGTGATTTTCCTTTCAAGGATGAGGCTAGAAGCCTGACTGTTACATCATCTTTAGATATTCTATGTTTATTACACACATTTGCAACCTCTTGAATATGTTCTAAGGGGGAAATAAAAGTTTCACTAGTAAAATGAGGTATAGTTTTAAGAGCTGATACTAGTATATCATGTCTTTGAGCTAATATAAGAGGACTAGAACCACCATTAAATGTATCAAAAGTATGAGCTCCAGCCATGTAAGTAAAAGATCTATTAATATGAGTTTATGGTATTCTCGGTTGAGATCTAACAATTGGTGATAAATATACTGTAGACTTTCTTTTTCTAGGATTGGAAAATGAAAGCTCTTGTATTGAAATTTGCCTCTAGAATATGCCCTTGTTTCAACTTTGCAAATGAATCATAGCAACTATGGTCTAAAACCATATGTAAAAGTGGAGTAGAGTCACCAAGTGATTGGATATGAGCCTCTTGAAGGCCTAAAATACTGAGAGCAAAACTATTTCTTCAACATCAATCTTGAAATTCTTCTTTGTTTGACACCAATAAACTTGAGATCTTCTTGAATGTTTGTCCCACAAGGTGTGCCAAAAACTATTGTCATAAAAGCTTTCACCCTTGTCCAAAGTTTTTACCTAAGAAAAACCTTGTGAAGCATGGAAACAACCTCCAAGCTATGGGACTTGAACAATGAGGTTGAGTCTCCAGAGAAGGTCAGCTTCCTTTACTATTAGGATGCACCTAACTACTCTTGGAGGGGGAAAAAGGAGAAGGAATGCACAAGACAATAACCTAATCTATCCTAAGGAGGTGATGCACCAAAGTAGAATGTTCAAACCAATATTTATCCACGCATGCACACTTGAACTGTTATGACATCAAAGATATAAATATTCAAACTTGTTTAAATCCAACAATCATATATAGATTGGACAAACAAAATGAATAACACAAGGAAGAGAGAGTTCACTTATATATCATTCATAGGTGAAAATAGATATAATCATGCAAGTTGCAAATAGCCACAAAACACTAAAAAGAGGGAAATAGATCTTGCACAATCATCAATGGCTAAAGGAGATAAGGCAAAATGTCATCAAGTCCAAAAGAAAAAGGGGATTTATAGTGAACTTGTAGAGAAATATCAAAGAAAATAGAGAACAGTCAATAATATCAAAGGATTACAAATTTGCCTTTATAGTTCAAGCATAACTGAGACATTTCTAACTGAAAGTTACTCCACAACCATTTCCATTAAGTTTTCAAAGAATGATCAAAGTGATCCAAACCAAAGATCTGATCTAGTACACTTGTAGAGATATGAAAATCATGGAAACCCTGACTAGAGCAACCTAAAGTGATAGAAATAGTGCCAATCAATGCCAAAATCCCTCAAATGTACAATTAGGTGGTGGAAGAAGTGTCTCTACATCATTTCTAGTACAACAATAACTCTGGAGTATTTGAGATTGATCAAAAAGATTAGATTATGTATGAAACCCTATCTTTCTTTGTTCTTGTCTCAACAAATTAGCAAGATCAGTAGTCAAACTAAGTCAAGCAACTAGAGTGAGCCACAAAGACCAATAATGTTATTTCCTTTTGCTAGCTCATAAGGTCTTCACACATTTGACCACTTCTTCATTAAACCCCTACCACCTTTTATTAAAACTTACATTCACTGTGGCTAAAAAATACTATCACTACCAAAGCTTCAGTTTTAGTGTTTGTGGCTAGCTCTTGTGAGCTATGGGCCAACTATACACATGCATCCTATCATTATGTCATGTGAAGTAACTACTTTTCATATTTTCTGAGCAATGTAGAAAAAGCCATGGATCTTATCACATTTGATGGTTCTGAACATTCATTAATCCTATTATCACTTTGACCAATAGAAAACATGACCCCATGCTAGCCCGTCTAACAACCTTCCACCTCACTTATGACCCACAAGGAAAATTAAACCCATGATGGAAGAATACAATAGGAACTACTAGTTGGACCTTGGTCTGACAACTCCAACATCCATAAAAAAGAAGTCCCACCCTAAACATGCAGATGCCATCTCTTTTTTTCTATAAAAAAAGAGATTGCAATTTATAATAATGATAAAGTAACAACCCTCGATCCTTCTTGATTTGACGGAGGGTAAAACATGGTTCTAAAAACTTATTAAATCACTCCACTTAGGAAATGATGAATAACCCAATGTCTAAAAGATTTATTTTGCATGCCTTATTTTGAATAACCAAATACACATGACTATTATAGTATTTAAATTCAAATATTTCCATTTTAGTGTGAGGGCGAGAATAGCCAACACAAACATCAAAAACTACCATACATATGGTCTATTTCTATACTGCTTCAAATAAATCAACTGTAGCTTCTGTATAAAATCAAATTAGACTTAGAACTTTTAACCACATCATCAAGACATCTTCAGAAACATGTCCTCCACTATGCATCATCTAAAACTCCCCCAATTTTTGTGCATCATAAGATTTAATACTATTTTTCTAGTCTTAACAAAATTATTTCTATATTGACATCAATGATGAATATAGTCATGAATGCAACATATTAATGCTCTATGATGCTTAAGATACTCCCCCAGTGTAGTATCATTATGCTTCATGCTAACATTGGGAACACTCAAATTCTTTATTTCCTTATCCATAGTGAATGCTTTTTCCATGGAAACCTCCTCTTCCAGATCCTTGCCCTCTTCCTCTTCCTCTTTGATATGTATTATTCTAATCATGGAAATGATTGAAATTATTTCCCCTTTGGTTCTAACTGCTATTGTTGTCCTCATCCTTTTTCTTCTAATCATCATTTTGGCCTCCATAAGACTATCCATGATATCATCCACTGTGGCCTCTTCCACTATTCTTGTTATCAAAATTCTTGTTCAACTTTTCCTTAACTCTTAAGAAAAATTTATCTGCACCTCCTCAATACTATTCATTCAAACTAGACTCATCTCCTCTTGAATGCTTGGCCTTAACCCACCCTTCCACAAATCTTTATGCTTTCTTAAACCCTTTCATTTTCTTCAATAGAACAAGCTCATAATCTATGCGAATATTTTAGCTATCATCTAGTTCCATCTTGTGATTTTGTCCTTCCCCATTCTATTTCGCTCCAACTATATCACCTACCTCTAGATCTTCGCATGACCCTTAAGTTTTTCCTTTACAAATTTGACTCTATTCAAATCTTTAATATCTTCATATTCA